>SNQJ01S0215901.1:3115-14411 GCA_010110895.2 Picea sitchensis | reverse complement strand
AAAAATGAAAACAATCCCAAGCTTAGTCTTTGTTCTTTCTCATGCTCATAAAAACATGAGAATAAGTTACCGAGCTTAGTCTTTGTTCTTTCTCATGCTTGTAAATAAGTGAGAATGTAATCGAGTATACTTTTATCACTTTTTCGGACTCATAAAGGTTATACGAAAAATGAACCCCCTGGAGTTCCCTTTAAGCTCTTTTCAGACTCTCTAAACATGAAAACATTGCCGAGAGATCTTGTTATTTTCACGCTTGTTAAAGTATTTGAAGAAAATGTCTGTTGAGCTATATTTTATCTCTTTTTCGGTCTCATCAGACTATTTTACGAAAAAGGAACTGAGAGAGTTCTCTTTTGAGTGTTTTTCAGACTCTATAATCATGAAAAACCTTTGAGTTTTCTATCTTTGGACTCGTTAAACAAACATCGAAAGGCCCATATGGGATCGAACCACTCCTTCCTAGGGTTCGTTAAACATACTTCGAGGGAATCATCTGAAGGATGAGCTTAAATTTACAAGCATATGTTATCCTCCTCAAGCTTGTGTAAAAATAAAGAGGTACTCGCCAGAAATGGTGGGGGAAAAATTGGGAAAGAAATGTATCTAAACCTGTATTCCATGGAAGAGTCGCTTTTGAACATGACACCCTTTCATTCACCTTGTGTCTAGGTTGGAAAATCCACTTGTCTCCTGATCATACTCCTATAATATTACAAATTGGTCTGTGATCCCTGTTGTTGAGTTAGTGTTTCCAAGTCAGTTTTCATGTCGTCAATATGTTCAAAGAGAAGTTCAACCTGGAAAGCCTTCTATTGCGTCGGCCATTTCTATAGTCTTTAAGCCTTCTATTGCATCATCCATCCCTGAGTCAGTTCTGAATCACTTGTTACTCTAATCTACATCAAATCTTGCTACTTGTTTCATGTCATTTATGTGGGATACATTAAAGCCCTCCTATGATGAGTCTTTTCCTGTTGACTTCAACTCATTATCCAGGAATCAGACTTAGAAACTAATTGGTACAAACAAGACCTTCCAATTCTGAAGTCACTAGTGTTACACATTATTTTCGTCATCCCTATGACCGTTAATGATGTAAACATATATGTTTCCTTCAGAGAGGTTAGTGGCCTGAGTTCCTGAAGAGAGAAGGGAGAAGAACTTTTCCTGAGAAAAGAAGTTGCATTTTCCCTTGTAAAAACCCTGTAAAAAAGGAAGTTCGCAGATTGCTATATAGGCAAGGTGCGAGAATGCTTGATTCTCACAGGTTTCACCATAGCTAGGTTGTGAGAGGTTCACAGGTTGCTCTATAGGCAGGGTGCGAGAATGCTTACACGTGGGAAAAATGAGCATTTTCTCGAATCTTCTAGAAGGATAAACTTCCATGGTGAGGTGGAATTCAAACGGTTTGGATCTTACTAGCTTTGATGATTTAGTGGGATCATCCTAACCTCCTCACCTTATCCTCTTCAACTCATAAAAGGAGAGGAGTTCTCATGGAGAAAGTTATCTTTTGAGATTTGGTTAGCTTTGGAGCTTTTGGGATTAGCTTGGATTGGATTGATCTTTGGAGACTTTTATCTTGGCTAGATGAGCCACTTTGTTAAGATAGATTATGAATATTATCAGATTTGTGCTCTCAGAATTCTTGGAGTTAAAGTGTGTGGGGAATGAAGGACAGTTGGAAGGGACCTTACGACATCAAGGCCATGGTTGTAATCTCTCTTTCACATTTAATATGATACAGTAATATGATTCTTTCCTATAAATCTTGTTGTGTTTTATTGTATGATTCCTTGATCACATACATAGGTTTATATTGAGTTTATACTATTGCTATCACTTTGGTTGGTTGCGTTATTTTGCAGGTTCATCATTGTATGAGCGTTGGAACGGAGTTCGGATGGCGATGGTGAGAGTGTTGAAGGAAAATATCCCTGCGGATAGGTAGATCTCCTCTTGAGAGATAGACTCTTAACTCTTAAGATAGAAGACGCTTAACATGGACACTGACTTCCTTTCAGATCTATACAAACTAATGTGCCAGGAGGAAGAAGAAAGAGGTAACTTTTACCGGCATTTTTCCCTGCATGCTCCGAGTTGAGATCCAATCTTTCACTCCTCGATGAGCCCTGTAGACAAAGGATAGTACAACCACTTCCTACTCTATTGATATTAGCTTGAAAATAGATCTATCTATAAGAGACAAGTTCATGTGAGATTAAACACAAACTAGAAAGAAACAGGCCAAGCGTGTCATATTGATGAGAACAATGATAGAAGTAACTTACAATCGTAGATGTGAATGCAACAGCTTCATCAAGTCCCCTTTGTCCAACCCTTGCTCAAAGGATCTACGATCCATATGACAACAAATTCACTGATTACTTTCCTCTAGTTCACTATATGTTTCCTATGAGATCATAGGTTTCATGCTTGCAATTATTCCCCCTTTCCACCATGATAGAGCCTGTTTATATAGGTTTAGAGAGGCTTAACCTCTCGAGGTATCTTTAGGGTAAGTTGAGGATTTCCCTCCTTAAACCAAGGATCTTCTCCAAAGATCATGGCTGAACCAGGAATTCGAATGCAAATGCCTTCCAAGATTGAAATATCCTCCCCTTATTCTCCTCAACAGATCAACTACTACCCAGAATAGGCAGCGCTCCCTCAAAAAGGCCATCAGATCGCTATAGTGCTCCATGGTAGGCTTTAGTGGGGCGCCAGCACTCTAAAACTCTATAGCACTCCTTCAAAAGAGATTTTTGGTGTTATAACACTCCCTAGCACCTTATAGAGGAGCGTCAGTGCTCCTAAGGGTGATATAGAGGAGCGCTCTCTTCTAAAACCTTAGACTGAAAGCTTCTTTCAGGTGGCAAGAGATACTTGACTTCAGTTAACCATCCCTCTTCTTTCAAATCAAGTGTCCTAGGAATTTTAAGTGTCTCTTTAGTGTCGTCATCATGACAGTATGCTTTTCTTGACATTTGCGGCACTTGTGAGCAACATGCGACACTTGCGACACTTGTGAGCAACATGCAACACTTGCGACACTTATCAAAGCGAGTAATGTTGATGTGTAATAGATTGCCCCCCAAAGCATGAAGTTAGAAGATGAGAACTGATAACTGAAATGCTTTGTAGACTTTCAAGCAAGGGTATAGACGCGGGGAATCTGACAGAAGCTGCACACAAACATCCAACAAATATCATGACATGTTTCAAAACCAAGGCAAGCATACCTATGCTTTGGTGATCAAGACTTGCAAGATATGGCCGCCATAAAATACACTGCGGATCCATAATTGTATTGATAAAAAGGTATAGCCACCGAGGATATAGTGTGGATCTATGCATGACTTGAACTGATCGTAGCCATGAAGAATACACAGTGGATCTATGAGATGAAAAGACATAACCATGACCAATACAAAGTGGATCTATGTAACAGTATATATGTGTTATTGTTCAAGAGAAATTCCTTCACAACCTAGGAAAAGCACATATCAAAGTGATCACTCAACCCAGGGTCTTCTTATTGATCCCGATGTAGTACGAATCTAACCATGTGAATAGATGTCCTGATGTCGAACATGGCAGAAACCACTTGATTACCGGTCAATGATGTAAACCATTAACAAGGGCGAGGGAGATCACCATTAATGTCAATGATTCCCAAGGTACCCCATTACATTCCAACGAATGTGAATGGATGGGTTGGAGTCGAACATCCATGGAATCATTCGATCAGAGGTCAATCAGGTAAACCCATTGTCGAATGTGAGGAGGCCTGCCATTGAGGCATGCAGGTCCCAAAGTACTAACTGGTTTCTAAGTCTAGTTCCTGGATAATGTGTTGAAGTCGACAGGAATAGGCTCGTCAAAGGAGGGCCTTAATGTATCCCCCATCAACGACATGAAACAGACATAGAGATGTAAATTGGTAGATCACATGAACATAGACTGACACGAGTATTGAGACAAGATATTTGTGATGGTTGACTCTCGAGGTGGATACTTCCCTTGAACACTGAGGCATGACAGCAGGAACATGACATGGACCAAAACTTGACAATGCAGTGGATGCTATGACTTATGCCAGGTGACCCAAAGGAGTGAAAGAAACTCAAAGGGATGGCTCAGTGCAGAGGTTCAGCAGATAAAAAAGACAAAGTTTCGTGTTCAAGGGCGACTCTAAGATTTACTTGGTAATGTTCTCAAGAGACTTCTTGGCTTGCTTCTTTCAAATTTTCCCCCATCCAGATAGACAAGTACCTCTTTTTAATTTAAAGAGCTCGAGGAGGGTAACACATGCTCGATATAACTCACCTTCAGTAAGTTCCTCTTCCTTTGTTTAATGAACTAGAAGAACTAAGGGGTCGGTCCCGTACGGGCCTGTCGATGTTCGTTTTAGCAAGTCCAAAGACAGAAAACTCGAAATTTTTTCATGATTATAGAGTCTGGAAAAAAACTTAAAAGAGAACTCTCTCAGTTCCTTTTTCGTACAGTTAGTCTCACAAGGCTGAAAAAGAGATAAACTACCACTCGAAAGACGCCCTTTCGAACCTTTTAACGAGTGTGAAAGGAAGCAAGATCACTCGACGATATTTTCATATTTAGAGAGTCTGAAAAGAGTCTAAAGATGACTCTAGGGGGTTCTTTTTTCGTGTGTCCATGCGGGTCCGAAAAAGAGATAAAAGTCTACCCAGTGCGTTCTCATATTTTCGAGCTTGAAAATGAACTAAGACTATGCTCGTGGATGTGACAAGGTAAACTAATGATCAGAACTTCTTAGAAACCTGTAGTGTCAAAACTGCAATCCATAGGTTTAGTGAAGCCATTATATTGTCAGAGAAACCCATAAATAACTATACCTTATAAAAAATGGAAATTTATAAATAGTAATACAAGAAAAAATTTCATTTACCATTTCATTTTGCATAAGGATTTGTAGCAGTGGAGATTCTCACTTTGTAGGTGGATCTTGTTTCGCTCGATATCGAAGCTATGGTTGACCATTTCTCTTGTCATTTGGATCAGGTAGATCTTCATCTCCCCTTATTTCAATTACATGGTTCAATATTAGTTTTCATAGCAATATTTAAATTGAAAAATGAAGCCCTAGGTCGCTCCAAAAAAGATCAAATCGGCATCTATTGAAAACGATGGGAAAAAGACATTCTTTTGCAAAAACGTTTTTATAATGTGATAGCAAAGATGCCAACGCCTTGACACTTGAGTAGATGGGTCGTTTTTGTCAAAGAATCCATAAAAAACTCAAAAATATGCCCATGCATCCATTATGGAAATTATGTTAATTTTAAAATGTTTTGTTGCTGCGTGATGATTGTTGAGTGATAAAAAGAGGGCGTGGTCCTTTTTGAACAGTGTGGGCATTAGATTTCAAGTTTTTTAAATTTCTTAAGAAATTGCCGAAAATTTGAATAATGAAATTCTTTGTTTTTTTTTTTTGTTTGTAGGTGATTTCGGCAACGACCATGATTGAGTGGAAGGAATGAGAGCATGAGCTCGATGATTTATCTACTTTGCGGAGTCCTCTCACGCGGGCTGCATTGAGAGCTTGTGGCCTACTGAAATTCTTCAAATTGCTAAAGATGAAGAAAGAGATTCTTCTGCTTGAGTACATAATCAGCTTGTGGGATGTCGCAGAGAAAGGGTTTCGGATCGGGACACAGTTTCTAACCATCGAGTTGGAAGACGTATATTTCTTGACTGGCCTCTCGAAAAGAGGGGTTCCTATAGCTTTTTCTGGACAGAGGGCACTTCCTGAGCAAGTAGGCGTGTATCTGGCATGTCATTGTGTCCCAGGAGAAAGACTGGTAGGGGGTAGAATCCCAATCAAGGACATCAGAGAGTTATCCCTTCGGTCTATTTTGTTTTCCATCACGAGTGTGACGGGAAGCACTAGTGCACATCTGGCGTTGAGATCACAGGTAGCTTATGGCGTACAGTGTTTGGAGCCAAAACTGTTTAAATGGAGCGTAGGGTTTCTTCGGAATGTGAAGGAATAGGTTTCGTGGTGTAGGATGGGGAAAAAATAGTTTGGATATGGTTCATTCTTGGTCTCATTCTTCTTAGAGCGCATCCCCCAGATCCAGTCTCATATAGCATTGGATGTACGACCAGTGGGAGAACTACGGATGGAACGGTGGACTAGTCTGTCTCCTAGACTAGTGGCAGAGTCAGAGTTCTGTTTCACGAGTGAATTCTCCACTTGGCTGAGACGCCAGTATCTTTGGATAGAAGACTTCCCATATGCCAAGGTGGACTTTCGTGGGAGCATGGATTTTATTCTACCCACGGGGGAAGACTGGGATGCGTCAGGTGAGAGACTAAGCAACACCTTGTCTAGTTTTTGTTTTAAGTTTTTAACGTATATATATATTTTTTTAGGTATGTAGAAGAGTTTTTAATGGATGCATTGTTTCAACATGCAAACAAGGGAACATTGCGCCCAGCTGAGATACCAATACCAGGACGTCATGGGGGTGCTCCGATTGCAGTAGATCTGGGGGCACCAGTGATAGGTCTCCGGAAGGTTGAAAGAAGCCTTCAAGGCCTCACGATGGGTATTCCTCCTCTACGGAGGAGAGAAGTGCCTTTACATCTATAGAGGCACACTGTGGGAGTGATAGAGAATGTTAATTCTCTACTGAGACGCATAGTGCGCGCAGTGATATGTTACTCTTAGCACAATGCAGTGCAGGGAGATTAGAGTCTCTCTGGTGATTGTATTTTTTGTATGACTTGTCAGACGATGTTGTATGGGTGTAAAGACCCAACATTTTTCTCTTCTAAATACTTTTTTTATGTAATCAAAACATTTTCAGTCACGCTATGTATATATATACAGTTTCGAGTTTTTATAGTGCCAAAACATTTGTACATGATGATGCCTTTAATGTAATGTGTTTTAATTTACATGTGATGTACAATTTGTTTTCCTTCATGAAATCTTATCTGCGGGCGAGATACCGATCCTTGATGTAATTAGCTAACGAATTCGAAACATTGTTGAGTTCTCTTGGAATATGTCTATATTCGATGTAATCAAATATTCGTTCGAGACGACGAACTTGTAGGTGGAGACGTAGCAGGATAGGATTATGAATAGCGTAGATACGATTGATTTGATAGACCACGAGTTGGGAGTCTAGGTTAACAATGATACGAGAGATACCTAGGGAGGAGGCTTGGGTCAAGAGTTCGATGACAGCATGATATTCTTCCATGTTATTAGTCACTGGTCCTAAGAAAATACCTTCTGAACTCACCACCTCGTCGAATTGATAAATGACCCATGCTGCCGAAGCAATGTTCCGGGTGTGTCGACTAGCGCCATCTGCAAACCCGACAAAGATAGGAAAGGAAGATGTCATCTACGCATGAAAACACAAGGCACAATTATGAGTGGAAAAGGTAAAGACTCGATCATGTGAAAGAAACAGACACACCAAACTAAAATACAATAATGTACAATGTACACATGCTAGGTGATCTAGGCATAGTACTTTTTAAGGTAAAGCTCGTTCCGGGGCTCCCCTAGGGAAATTCCATCATAATCGACTAAATCATAGGTGCCTCTATCTAGAACACATTTCACAATGTAAGGGCCATGCCACAGAGGTTCTAACTTACCTGTCCCTAGTTTGTCATGAGCCTGGTCATAGACAAGGACTAAGTCTCCTTCTGCAAAAGTCTGAGGATGGACGGATTTGTTGTATTGATTTTTTATCTGTTTCTGATGTGTCTTGTTAACGAGAGTGGCATCACAACTTGTTTCATCCAGTTTGGTTAGATATAAGAAACGTTCTTCTTCGGTAGAAGTATGGGGTAGGAGTTCTACTTTAAGTTTCAGAGATGGAATCTCACACTCGATTGGTAAAACGGCTTCAATGCCATACACTAACTGGAAAGGAGTAAATCCAATTGCGGTTTTCACGGAAGTACGGTAAGCCCAGAGAGCAGAGAAAATTTGTAGATGCCAGGATGTCTTATTTTCCCCTACCATGCGTTGAATCATGGTTTTGAGGACCTTGTTGATGGCCTCAACTTGTCCGTTGGCCTGAGGATAGTATGGCGATGAGTTTTCATGGAGAAAACCCAACTTGGCATGCAATTCACTCATCATCTGGTTCTTAAAGTGTGCACCGTGATCGGTGACAATGGCACGTGGTACACCAAAACGAGTTATGATGTGGTTAAAAACAAAAAGAGTTGCGGTATGAACATCATTCAGAAAGGTAGGCATAGCCTCAGCCCATTTTGTAAAGTAGTCAACGACGATGATTATATAACTGTGCCCCCCGGCTGAGGTAGGCTTACATTGCATGAAATCGATACCAAACTTGGAAAAGGGGCCGATGGCGATAACGAGGTGCGGTGTAGTAGGGTGGGTGTGTGCCTTGTTGTTAAAAAATTTACAGGGTGGGCATTTTTTGACTGCCTCAATACAATCTTTGAAAATTGAGGGCCAAAAATAGATGGAACGTAGAATTTTTTGGGCTGTGGCCATCCCAGAAAGGTGACCGCCACAGGCTCCAAGGTGATAGTCATTCAAAACGCGTTCAGCCTCTGCATGAGTCAAACATCATCGAAGGATAGTGTCAATGCCACGGTGATACAAGGTGTCACTGATGATAAGATAATGACGAGAATGGTGGCAAATATGTCGACGCTCTTCACGAGTAGTGTTAGGCTGAAAGAGTTGGGTTTGGAGGTAAAGGAGGATGTCTCCGTACCAAGGATCAGAGGTGTTGATGAGGAAAATAGTTTCTTCAAGGAGAGAATATCTAGGTTCGATGTCTTCATCAACATGGGGAAGATCGTAGATAAGATCCACAAACACCAGGGACTTTTTGGCTTTGGACTTTGTAAATTCAAGATCAAATCCCTGAAGGATGACGATCCATTTAGAGTATTTTCCCCCGAGCACTTGACGCGTCAAGACGTGGTACATGGGATTTGAGTCCGCAATCATAGTGGTGGTGCGTAGTAAGATGTAATGGAGAAATCTCTGGACAACGATGACGACTGCCAGAGCCAGTTTCTCTACATGTGAATATCGGAGTTCGGGTATGGATAGACTCTTTCTCAGGTAATAGATCACATGTTCCTCACCGTTGGGGTCCTCTTGAACTAACACCATTGCAATAGTGGAAGTGGAAACAGATAAGTAAAGGATGTAGTCCTTTGTATACTATGGAGGGTGCAACAAAGGTGCGTGGGTCAAGGCATGCTTGAGAGCATCAAATGATCGTTGAGTGATGTCATCCCAAATGAAAGGGGTGTTTTTCTGCAACAACCGCATGAATCCTTTAGTTATCTCAGCGTAGTTACAAATGAAACGGTGAAGGAAGTTTGCTTTTCCTTGCAAACTTTGGAGTTGGGTCAAATTAGTAGGTGGGGGTAAGGCTAGAATAGCCTTAATCTTTAAGGGATCCACCCTAATCCCGTCTTTAGAGAAAATAAAACTGAGGAGTCGACCGGATTCGATAGCAAAAATACACTTATGTGGGTTCAAGTGGATACGGTAAAACCGACATCGAAGAAAAATAGCCTGTAAGTGATCAACGTGATCTGATCGATTGGATTAGTGGGCAGGTAAGTCGTCAAGGTAAGGTTCTGTGATATGTTTGATATCGTGGAAAGTGTATGACATGGCTCGCTGGAAAGTAGAACCAACATTTTTGAGACCAAAAGGCAACTTTCGATAGGCGAAAGTTTCCCATGGGTAGATAAAGGTTGTCTTATGTTGATCAGCAGGTAAAATTTCAATCTGGTTATAACCAGAGAAACCATCCATGAAAGAGAAGATTACGCTCCCAGCGCAATTATCAATGATTTGGTCGATGAAGGGCGTAGGGTAGTTGTCCTTTGGACAAGATTTATTGAGATCCCGATAGTCAACATAGACATGGATGGTCCCCTATTTTTTGGCAACCGGAACAAGGTTGGAGACCCATTCTATCAAAGGGACAGGATAGATAAAGCCAGATTTTAAAATTTTCTCAACTTCCGCCTTTATAGCTGCAATTTTCTTGGGATGAATCGGGTGGAGTTTCTGTCGAACAGGTTTCACACCTAGGTACGTCTTGATTTCATGCACAATGATCGAGGGGTCGATTCCTAGAATTTCTTCGTAGCTCCAAGCGAAGACATCGCGAAATTATTTAAACAGAGCGGTGTAAGAGACCACTTCTTCGGATGTGTAATTAGCACCGAGGTTAATGTTTTCCACAACGCCTTCTTTGATCGAAATATCGATAACAATCATAGTAGAGATATTACCCATATTCCCCTCAGAAAGAGTATCTTGTGTGAGGATGGGAGATTGCGGAGAATCAGTAACATCAGGAGGGAAGACAGAGTGTATGTCTTGGTGGATTTCTTCCAAAGGCAGAAGAAAAGAGGATCGATGATGGTTATCATCCCAAGGTACGTCGTCGATACTGAGCATTTCCATTATAGATTCGTCAGAAGGGAAAATTTCGGAAATGTAATCGATTGCAGATGATAGGGAATCCAACCATGATGGCATCGAGTAGGGATCAGGTGCCAATAAATGTGGGTTGTCTGGAGAGGGAGAGGTAGATTGAATAGCCACGTATGCGGCCTCAGCTGGTCTAAGTGGCATGGTGTCACTGAGCACATCAAATTCCATAGGACTAGGTACAATCCAAGGGTTAGATGATTCCAAAGATTGATAAGACATAGTCGAAATCATATTGACGGTGGAAATATGATGTGTGGTGGGTGGAAGTGGTGTAGGGAAGATAACCATAAGGCTGGAATCTTTCAACAAGCCAACACCAACGCTTTCATATGTGACTTGGTCGTCTCCCAAAAAAGGAATGTTGTTGGTGACAGGGGCACGAGCGTCGGGTGTACAGAAATCTAGCTGATTGATAGTGACAATTTTTCCTTGATGGGGGAATTGTACACATCAAAACACCAACAAGGCAATGACAGTCATAGCATAGAACCAACTTCTTCCAAGTAGCAGGTTGTAATCGAGGGGGGCATCGACCACCTTGACATCAACGGTAACAGTTTTTCCGCCCAAATGAATGGCTAAGGATTGTAACAGTCCGTGAAGATGAAAACCTCGCCCATCAAAAGCACATAACATTGTAGGGGATTTGTTAAGGGTGGGTGATTTTAAGCCTTTCCAACAAGCTAAAGACATGACACAAGTAGAGGCTCCCTCATCCAAGATAGTTCGGTGGATTTGTTGATTGTGAACAACAACATCGATCTGAAAAGCTAGTTGGTG
>SNQJ01S0215900.1:0-12358 GCA_010110895.2 Picea sitchensis | reverse complement strand
AAATAACCACTAAATCAGACGTATAAAAAAATGAGAATATTAAAGGGATCTTTTCAAGTAAATAACTTTGTTATTAACCATCATCGTTATCCTCATATTGAACAAAACCAAATTTACTTATAATATGTTCACCAATCCTTTCAAAAAGTATTATATATATATATATAATACTCTAAAACTTATTGAATCTCAAATTAAATAAATGGCTAGAAATTGAATGTATAAGCAATGTTGATAAAGATATAATAGTTGAAAATGTCAAATTCTAGAGAAGAGACAAGTTTTTTTTAAACCATGTATTAGCTTAGAGCTAAGTTTAAATGACTAGCCAAAATGTTGGAATAATTTCATTTCCATCAAATATCTTATTTCTGAATAAGTGTTCCTAAAAAGAAATGCATGTATAAACATGCCTAAATTAACATTACATTTATAGAATATTGATTACCACCCAAACGTTTTCTATGGAATATAACCCACAAAACAAAATCTAGGCTTTACATCAAATGTAATAGCATCCCCTCAACTAGTCCCTCCCCCTGACTTGTAAATCTTAATAGATAAAAAATGTCCGAGTGTATTCTCATAGATTATCAATTTTTTTGGTAACCATATTATCATAACCCATTAGTTTTTTTTGGTAGTTGTAGGGATCAACTAGTCTCTTTGACTTGGAAATCTTACTCTAGAGACATTGTCCAAGTGTATTTTAATAACATATCATCATCTTTTTTATAATTTTAGGGCATGTTTGAAAGGTAGTTGCTCTGTAAATTTTCCTACAGAGGTGAGAAAAATATGAAGTTTATAGCTACACTACAAGATATGTAATAGTCAAATGGATTAGTAAAGTTATAAAACCAAGATGATATTGCAACCAAAGGAAAAATATACAAACAAAACATAAACTAAGATAATAGATCAAACAATGGATACCAAAGTGTTACAATGAACAAAATGGGAAGCAATAAGATCTTTATACCAATGAATAGGCCTTTTAGAAGAACTTGGGGAGAGTGGATGGATGCTTATAAGCTCCACCACACTCCTTAGGAGGGTCGTTTAATCCAAAGTCTCTCTCTCTCTCTCTCTCTCTCTCTCCTATTAATAGTGAAGAAATGATCAGACAGAGGGAGCTCAAGCTAGCTAATGGCAATGGGAAAATGATATGGACAAAGGGATTATGAACTTAGAGTGATCTCAGTAACATAACTTTACTATTAATTCTTCTTATTTTAATTGTCCCCCTTGACCTTGTATTTATAGGAGGGATGATTGACTGCAAAATTATTAATCAGGGTGTGAACCGAATGTTTTACCATCCGTTTTAGGTACACGTTGAAGTGATTCATGACCGTTCACAGGATTTCACCTTGAATGCATACAAGAATCATGGCATATCCAATTGATTGCATCATTGGGCATAGTTTGACATGATTGACTTATTTGTGCAACTTTCGAAGGAAAATCCACACAACTTGTGCAAAATTGAATCATGCAAATCATGCAAGTTTATGAAACCACAATCAGACAATTTTTTATCCACTTTTTGAAGTGGAGTTTAAATGACCATAGGGTGTCTCTGTTCTAATGTACTTTTGTCCACTAATGATTTTTTCTAGTGATTACCTGAATATCTTCATGAGAAAGATTTAGGTGATAACAATTGACCCTTGATGTATGAGGTTAGGAGCTATTGTATAGCTGGAATAGATCATTGTTTTTTGTCTCATATGTCGATAATATGTAAAAAAATGTATATATAGAGAGAAATATGACCAAGGATGGAGGATGTCCCATGGTGGAGAATGAAGACCCATTGAAAAAAAAACAAGCATTCATAGGTATATAATTTATTTTATGCAAATGACATAGGATTTCCCATGCTCATTGTTATCACCGAAAAATTACTCACAACAATACAAGCGATGGTTGAAGACAAGTACCAACAAAACACATTAATCAATATACCTTAAGAATTTACATAACATATTCAAAAACAAAAACTATACCAAATAGTTATTGAATTTCAATGCAATTTCCCCAAAGTTGACTTACACAATCTGCATGAGCCAACATAGCATTGAATGCACAAACTGCGCAATCTACAGGACTGTCTCCAAAATAACTCACGTGGATGCGGAAACAATGCATTAATGAAGTTGGTTGGGCATCAACCACTTCTAGATTGGAGTGTACTCAGACAAGACACTCAAATTGGCCCGAAATATAGCCTTGGGGCTATTGAGGGGATGGGTAGTACCTCCAATGGGATTCCATTCACACTACAATATTGGATTGGTCTTATAAATACATGACCAAGGTATTCAAACAAAGGGAATACTTTTGAGTATTGTTATGTTTTTCATTTGGTTTTGGAGAAGCCATCATTCTCTTAGACCCTCTTGAGCATCCATAGCAAGTGTTGCAGTTCTCTTCTCTTGAGAAGTTTGAAAATCAAGTCTTCACCATTGTATTTCCATTTTCCATTGTTAGAAGAAGAGAGAATTGTATTTGGGGGATTCGATAGCCCTCCCAAGAAGGAAGAGGGGACTCATAAGTTCTGATACTTCTCCTCAGTGTTATCATTTCAGAGATCGGTCCTATTGGTAGCTATTCCTTGTGTCTCTTTCATACATCCATTTGAATTTTTTCTATTCTTAGTTTAGTGTTCATTTCTTGTTATTCCTTTTCTTATTTTCTCTTTAGTTGAGCCACTAATCAACTAACTCATTTCTATGTTGCGTTGCTGGCCTAACAAGGCAATTAACCTGCTTGCTTTTTCTCACTCTAGTGCTCAAACAAGGATAAAAATTTGGCGACCATACTAGGGATGTGGATCAAATTCCTCCCCAATTAGGTTATTAGAGATTTATTTCTGAATTATTTATGTTTGCAGGGATCAAAATAGGCCTAGTCCAACTCTCAAATGCAAGGATTGGGCCTCTAATCAAGAGAGTTCAATTTAAATTTCAATCCCTCCATTTCTCCGTGTTTGCGTGGGTTCTAGCAAAACAAACATGCAGGCCGAGTGAAACTACACATTGTCCACCTTTGCATTTCACGCAGATTACAGACTAAGGGCGACTGTCTCAATTAACAGCTGCACAAAATTCTTCTTTCCCACTGATTGTAAGTTTTTTTGAGCCCAATTTCATCAAGTCGGCTAGGTTTATTTTTAATCACTTTGTAAAGCCATAGAAATCAGAGTTTGAGTTCTTTCTTGCATAGGTACTTGGTCACACATAGAAATTTAGAGGGATAAAAAGAACCATAACATCTTCCCTTTTTCTTGTTGACACATGGATGTCTTAGTATATCATTTGAACTTCAAAATTAAATATTTTTTTTTACAAATCATCACATTAAATCAGGACTAGGAGACTATTTTATATCTTTGAGTATGCTCTTTCCCTTGCACCTTTGAGCGATTTGGGGAAATAAGAAAGAGGGTCTTTTAAGAAATATGCATCTCCCTTTAAAATTCAATCAATCAATTAGGAGAGGCCAATACCTCTTAGTTTTCTATGTTGAAACACCACCTTAAAATGTTTGTAAGGGCCCATACATGCCCACATGTTTGCAATCTTAGAATAGTTTCAAGTTCTTAAAGAAAAAAAACCTAGGAAGTTTAAAGGATTTGGAAGGGCCCATACATGCCTAAATGTCTAAAATCTAGGGATAGTTTAAAATATTTCTTAGATTAGATAACATTCTAGGAAGATTAAAAAGATCAAGAGTAAGGACCCACACGTCCACCATGCTAGTGATCTAGGGATTTTTTTTTCGCAATGATTGTTTTGAAATTTAGTAAGTTAGAGATAAACAAAATTTGTAAAGGACCAAGCAATGTCCACATGTTAAAATTTTGATCACTAAATCATTGAAAATTATTTAACGCCATCACTTCTTGCACACAAAAACACCTCACCACAAACTTAAAATATCTATCGTATACTTGGATTCATATATGCTCTTCTCCCCACACCCATAAGAGATCTCGGAGAATGAGAAATACTTCATATATTTTTGGAAATTTAACACACCATTTTAATCAACGAGGTTGGTTCATGACCCCAATCTCACAACCTATCTCAAATCCTAAAAACAACCATTAAACAACTAATCATTAACCTCCACATGAGGAACACAAAAGAAATTTGTAGTCTAAGTTAAGATCTTGGGGATAGGCATCCAAATAACTCCCCATTATCATTTCTCATTGTAACTTAGAAGTTTTGAAACCGGAATCCTCTAAATCAATCATTACTACACCATCAAGCAGGGGGATAACTGCGAAGGGTCTAAGGCTGAGGTCAAGTTGTTCTATGCGGGCCTCCTTGGGTCACCCAACCCTTGGAAATCATCCAACCCATGACCCATTTCTTAGGCCAAAAATATAAATATCATGCTTGATCGAGGTAGCTTAGTGGCCAAATCTAGGTTTTTCCACCCAGGTGGTGGTTGTGGTCTGCAATCACCCCTCAATTAGATTTTAAACGGTTTTTGTTAAATATCACTAGTACTTTCAGGATATGCCCCCTTCAAACCTCATTATAACTCATTGATTCATACCTTCACTAGTTCCTCTTCAGGTGGGTTCATGCCCCATTGTTGAATTCTTGGAAGGCCTAATTATTTTTGAGAGGAAGGATGATAGGTCTCTTAGGACACGTGAAATTTCCTTTTATTCCTCCATGAGGATAGAACCCAAACCACCTTACATTGTTTCTTGTTTTATGTATGATTACCACTTTTGATTACATGCAGCTTTAAAACATTGTTGAGATAATCCACATTTACAAAAACACTTGTATGTTTATTTCTCTCACTACAAATCACACACATTTTCATTTAGACCAAAATCATAGGGGAACCACAGAATCCCCATCGTTCTAGACACCTGAGAAAACTCCCTCCAATCTTGGGATGCATCCCTAATTTGGATGACACGTCAACACAACTAACACGTGCAATTGTTTTAGGATATGCTTTTCTTGGTTCTACCTTACTCGGCACCAATATCTGAAACAACTCACCCACTACTCCTATGTCACAAGGAGGCAAAGCTCAACCTTCTTCACAAGGTATGAGTTCCCAACCATCCTCACAAGGAATTTCTTCTCAGCCACAACACCATGGATGGAACACCCCCTACCATGCCATACTTGGCATCCATAAACATTATGGATTTTACCAAACTAACAGATGACCCAATCCTTCATAACCCCACATGGCCAAATATTCCCACCAAGCTACTTTTTGACATCCCAAAGTTCAAAGGGAAGATAGGAGAAGACCCTTCTAATCACATCATGTCTTTTCACTTGTGGTGCTCTTCCAACAAAATTATGGAATATTCCATTTGTTTGATATTTTTCCAATGAAAAATTACTGGTCCATCTACGAAATGGTATGCGGATGAGAAATCAGGGTCCCACACGACCTTTGAATCATTGGCAAAAGCCTTATTGTATTTCTTTCAACTCCTTGTCTGTCATGACATTGGTTTGGAAATTCTATCAGAATTCAAACAAACCACATCAATCCATATCGCTTATCATCGTCACGAATGGGGATAGAGAAGAAGCATTTGCAAGGCTGACAAAACCCCACAACAATGACTAGATTGGTTCCTCAAATCACTAGTCTCAGTCATCACCAAATATGTGGCTACAACCTTAAATCAAATTGAATATGGGGCCATTACAAAGGCCCCACATTTTGATTTGATTTACTCCGAATTGGGGTACTTATAAACTGTATTGCCAAATGCTCCTCGCCCTCTTCCCTTTGGTCAAGAAAAACCTAGAACATCACATGCCACAGATGGATTGATCAGGTCCATGGCCCATTTTAACCCATATTCGCAATCCATACCCACATTTGGGGCTAACCATTACCATCAACCATATGAAGCGAACCCATACTATCCTCTCCCTACCCCTCAAACCCCTTTCATAACTCCTCCTACTCCCTTGATGAGAGGGCATGTACTTGTACCACTAGCCAACCTGCTGCAAGTACCACCTCTAGGTACACCACCTACCACATTATACAACTTTATTAATGGAGGAAGAACATCCACCTTTTACACACAATACGAAGTTCCCACACAAGGTAATCAATATTACCCTTTCCTTAGTCCACATCAACCTGTTTCCCCACCACATGTACAACACTAGGAAAGTGTGAATTTTATTCAACCTTCTCCTATTTAGAAAGTCCAAGCCTTTGAACATTTGAATACTACCAACCCCCCTAATCAATCCAGTAACAACAAAAAGAAGGGAAAGAAAAAAAATAACACCAACCAAGGGTAAGGGGGAAACCCTCTGCAACAAAATATTCCAACAACGGGAAACCAAAATCCCCAAGGGGGTAATAACAATGGCCAACCAAGACAAGGGAAAAATAACAACCTTAGGACCAATTTCCCTTGCGCACTCTGTGGTGAGTATGGTCATTACACTCACCACTATCCTCAAATTTTTGATTACAAAAGGATGAAGGAAACCATGAATCCACCAAGACCCCATACCCCACAAGGACCACCACAAATCCCTCAAAAATATATGCAACCAAAAACCATTGCAGTTCTTATAAACCAAATTCCCGACCAAGGAGTCATCAATACCCAACCAGAGCTAGCTTGTTCGAAAACACAAGTATTCCAATAGAGGATGAACACCTTTAGTAACCACTCATACAACCAGATCAAATATCAACACACTGATGTTTTGACGTAGTAAAACTCCTATGGGGAAACATCCATGACCCCATCCAATGAGACCACTTGGAGCAGTTTATTAATGCAAAAGAAAACAATTACAAAGATATTTTACAATAGAGTTTCCCACAATCGATCATCAAAAAATGACCCTCCATGCTCTTTAAATAGAGATCATGGACCAATCGAGTGTTAAGCCATAGATCAATGGCTGTTAAGATTGGGGATAATATGAACCGTCAGATCACTCTATGTCGAGAACATATCGTGTCCGTCGGATTTCCTAACTACAAATGCATACTAAAGCATACTAAAGAAACACACTAAGAAACACACTTTTACCTTACAACACATTAGACCAAGTAGATCTTAACTAAATCCTAAGTGTTTAAATATCCTAACATCCCCCCTGTTGGTTGGTTTTATGAGTTATACCTTTAACATAATTGACCCAGGTTCAGGTCTACTAGTGATCCAACAAAGCCTCTAAAACTACCAGCCCTCCTGGTAAAGAAGAAGACAACATAGTACACAGAGTACACTGCACAGTCTCACCCGAGATAGTCTTAAAGGGTGACTGCAATACTCAAGTGTTTGCAGTCTAGGATTGAATGGGGATTTGTGATTCACACGATGAGAGTTATATTTAACTTATTAAAGCAATATACTATCATTCCCAATTATGCATGTAATGTAATCAAAATCATTAGCTCATTCATTCATCATGCTAACATATACTCATAAACAATAAAGAGACACAAGTATTCAATCACATAACACAGGTTTTACCGTGGTTCACCCCCTCTTGGGCTACGTCCACAAAGATCTGGTTCTCAAGCTCTTCTATTATGGAAGTTCCAAAACTACAACGTCCCGCGCTTTACAACTCGTTCTTAGTCGGGTCGAGATCTATTATGAGGCAGACTAGATCACTCCAGGCTCCTCAGCCTATGATCTAACCCTCAAAATCTACCCTTCTAACCCTCTTCAACTCAACAACTTACAAAATTAGGTTGTATGACAGAAGTATTACAACTAGTTAGAAAAACAAGACTCCTTCCTCTCGTAGTCTCTCCTCAAAAGTGTGTCTCCCCCCAATAATGTGTCTCTCCCTCTCCTTTCCTCGTAGGTATCTATATATATACATTTTGGGCTCATCAACCATTACAATGTACTAGAAAAATGCTAACCCTAGCGTCGTTAGGTCTTCCATGCATGTGCGCATTCTGCTTTTCCTTCCAGCTGTCACTTTCCTCGTGCATGCCTTTCTTCCCAAAATAACCTTTCTTTCTGATTCGGCCTGCTTCTAACAGGCCCCCAACGCTGACATGTGTCTTGTCCTGAGCCACCTAACCCTTGTGTTCTTTGTCTATCTTTCTTGTGACTACTTGGAACTTATCCATAAGCTCTGTTGCTTGTGTTTGGGCCTGCGCGGTCTTCTCCTTGAGTGCATCCAATATTTGCATTGCAAACGTGTCATTGACCATACTTGCACATTATTCCTAGGTTTGTGCCATATATGTTTTGGCTTCCTCTTCCTGTGCAATGAACTCCGTTGCTCGCTCCTGGAGTGGTTCCATTTGAGCATGATTCTCCTTTTTCCGTGTCTGTGCAGTTATGAGTTCTGCCTGCAATTTCTTCATGTCTTGCACTCCTTTGACGCTCTCTGTAATCGACATTGTATTTTGCCTCTGCTTGAGGTCATGGATAGATGTAATTATCCTTTCTCCTTCCTGGTCCCACTGCTGGACCTGTTGATACTCTTCCAACTTCATCTAGAGTTGTGTTTCTTTCTCGAACAATTCTGCCACCGCGAAGACTTGTCGCTTTATCTCCTTTATCTGCATTTTTTCCTCCTATTTCCGTTGCTCCTTCACCTCTAGTGGAGTGATAAGTGTGAGCTACTCCCGTATATGCTCGATCTCATATTGGTATTGATCGATTTTTTTCACAATCTGATCAATCTTCTCTATTACCATGAGTTCGACCATCTGTGCATTCTTTGGGATTTTCTCGCAGGCTACGACCAATTTCTGTTTCAGTCCATTTGTGCGTTCCTTCTCCTCTTTSGTATCAATCTTARCCTACTCAAGTACCAATTCCATCTTGTCCYGATTATCCTTTGTCTGCTACAATTTTTCTGCATCTATGCATGTGCGAGACTGTACCTCCTGTGWAACGCTGACTTGCARTTTATACAATTCCTTGGTTGGTATCCACGTCAATACCAACTATAGTTGAGCCAATTCCTTGAGGGGTGTCTTCCCCACAATTTCGTCCATGCGCAGCATGATCGATGTGACGTGAAATGTGGAGCTCGATTGTGTTGTTGTCTGGATCCTATCCTTCTCTCTTGATCCATCTTCCCCTCCTGTCTGTGATGCTGATGGGACCATTTCTACGCTTCTACTGACAATATACGCTTCTCCTAGTTTCCTAAGGAGTTGTTGTATGTGTGCCATCTCTTATTCAATTATGTTCCTTCTGCACACAACATTCTCAAAATCCTCAACTATGCGATCCTGGATCATTTGGGCCACCATGTATGCATCATCCTTAGTGATCATGTATTCTAAGGGCGTTCTATGTGCCTTCTCCTTCTTGCGTACACCCCCCATCTGGATAACTGGCCTCTTAGTTTTGCCTTGCTCTTGTGGTGTAGCAATTGATGTAGTTCCATGTGCTTCCTCGACCTGTTTCTGCTATACCTGGGGCACCGGCGTGTTTTTCTTCTTCCTTGTCTGGATGCCTGTCTTGGATGTTCCCCCTTTATTATTTTGTGTCTTTCTCTGACTTGTCGTAGGTTTCTTGGGCACTATTACTTCCTCGTGTTGTGTCTGTTCATGTCTTACATCCTCCTCATCCTCTATCTTTGTGGGTATGTCTCAAATGAGAACTGGAATCCTCCAGTCATCTTCCCAATATTTAATGGCCATCTCGATGTCCACCTGTGTGATGCAGTAGCGCAGTTCGAGCCATTGATTGTCAGGATATTTCCATGCCTAGATCCACATCACATGTCTAGTAGATTTGAAGCTGGCTACGCCCTGATACTCTGCAAATTTTTTTGATGTTACCCTCTAAGTGTTGGCGATGGTGTCTTGTATATCATGGAGATAAACTTTGAATATAGATGCATTCACTTTTCTATTCTTGGTGTCAGAAGCAGCTCCAAGCGATAAGTATCGCACTCCGTGGCAGGGTTTGGGTCTAGTGAAAAAAAATGAATACTTCGGCTCCTTCCATTCGATCATGACTATGAAGAAGAGTAGCCATGAATAATGAAAATTTGTCACCAGATCCTACGCATCCTTGCAGTCGTCTAGGAACAGATTCAACAAATAAGGGGCCCAACTGAGTGTGGTGCCCTCGACAAATTGTGCTGCAGCTGCGACAACCTTGGTTGAGACTTCCTTCTTGTGACATTTCTTGAGTAGTTTGCATGCCATAATGTTTTTGTCCATTCTTTTCGCGACGTCACTAATGCGCCATATGATGATTTCGCTTGACCCCCTTTCAGTGCCGTATTTATTCTTCATCTCCTCGACTAGTTCTTTCTCCTTTGTTTTTTCTTCTAGGAACTGTGCAGGATCCTCACCCTGTGATGTGTGCAATGAGCTCTACATCTATTGAGACGATCTATTCTAGCCATATATATCTGCCATGTGTGACCGCCATCATCTACTTGAAGCAAATTTTTGCGTACTGGCCTCTCCCAAAGTGTGGTAGGTCCAACAGACCTAGAATCCCAGTTATGGCCAACCCTGCTGCCCACTGGACTGATTGATTAATTGGTTCACCAAAGGTCCTATAACCACAATCTATAGATAGACTCACTTGGTGAAGTCTGGGAACTTGTCCGTGTCTGTTACATCGTGGTTTGAGTACCTCAATTTATCTACATAGCCTAACAAATTTGTTGGTACACGTATCCCTTCCGGTATGCGTGACAAGACAATGGTTGTGGTTGGTTTCCTGTGTGGTGACCTAGGTACTATCTCCTTACCCTTTTGCTGTGGTGGCTGACTCGAGGTTCTAACCTCCATTGTTCGTTCTTCGACATACTCCTCTGGTCGGCTAGTGACATATTTCACTGCTCCCTCTTGTGGCTGTTCTGACATGGTTGTCTGTGATCCTTCCAACGCGACCGTTTCTTCCTAGTTTGGAGCCGTCCCATTAACTCTTGGGGCTTCTATGGGGTTTTTGGGTTGTACTTGGTTACCTACGTCCTCATCTTGTCAGCCCTGTCCCTCTTACGGCATATCAATATCCATGCCCGCTGGTGTTGTCTACTAGGTTTCCTCCACAATGGGTGTGGGGATTCTTGGTGTTGTATCCGGAGACGCGATTTCATCCACATTGACGAATTTTGGGTGCTAAGATGGTTGTTGTTCGCTTCCCTGTGGTTGCCCTTATGCTCTGGTAATACTTCTAGGTCATCTTGAAGTCTATCTTGGTTCTTGTTCTTTGGGTGGTGCCATGGTGGTAAAACTATCGTTCACCGAGCTCAGTGGCCTATGCAATATCTGCAACCTTCACTCTATGCTTCGTATGCTCTATCGCTCTGTGCCTTTTCCAATTTCTCAATAACCTTTCCACTCTCGCTTCCTTGCTTTGTATCGGGGTTGTGTGAAGTTTTTTGGAGATGTTACCACGATTATGATTTAACTGAACCACCAGTTCCATCTTACTTTTCATTTCTTTCCCTTGCCATCACCAGTTGGCATGATTAATGCGGCATCCCGTCAGCCATTTTGGGCATTCAATTCCGATAGCCTCTGTCAATTGACACTTCTTTTATTGCATCCGCCTTTCCCACTTTTTTTCTCTTTGAACTGACCATTGGCCTTGTCTCCATCGAGCTAGTATTGTTGAGCATGCATGATCCTTCTAGTTTAGACACATCCTCCTTTTAGTTTTGATGCACTATTCCCCTATTGTTATCTTTTGATGCCTTACACTATATCTCTTTTTTTTTTCACTGCGCAGTGACTTTCAAGTTGCGAGTGGTCGACTGTCCTTGTACAACTTCAGTCGTCTCCCATTGATCATCCCTATGAATTATGTGCCTCCTAAGTCCTTCAAATGTACAACTCCCCCATTTGTGACAATTTTTACTTTGTATGGTCTTAACCAGTGCATTCTGCATTTTCCTGGGTGTTGAAAGGATTTACTGTCATACATCAGCACTAAGTCTCCTTCCTTGAAAGTTTTCCTCTTGATATGTCTATCATGCCAATATTTGTCCCTTGCTTTTTGAACTTCTTGGTGGAACCCTACTATGACCCTATATTCCTCCATGATCATCAGTTGATTCAACCTATCTTGTACTGCGCCTTGTTCTGTCATGTTCATAATCACTGCTACGTGCAGACTGGGTACAAAAAATTCTAGTGGCACCTCTACTTCTTGTCCATATACCAATTTGAATGGCGTGTGTCCTGTCAAATTCTTTCATGTGGTCATGTATGCCCACAATACTGCTGGTATTTTTAGGTCCCAATCATCCCTATTAACATTATAGATATTTGTCAGTGCATTTTCTAGGATTTTGTTAAAGGATTCTACTGTTCCATTTTCTTGTGGATGATATGGTGTACTCTTTTGATGATAGACATCAAATTCCTC
>SNQJ01S0215899.1:1403-14216 GCA_010110895.2 Picea sitchensis | reverse complement strand
CCCCCCTTTCACCATGACCCACACCCACAACCAAGACCTTGAATCACGCCTCAATACCATGTCCTCTGATTTTGCTGTGACCCAGAAGGAAGTGAAGCAAATCAATGCCAATATTACCATCATGAATGCCAACATGCATATTGCCATAGACGCCCAAATGGAAGACCTGAAACATGACCTCTCTTCCCAGCTTGCAAGTCAGCTTGAATCCTTCAATGTCCAACTCTTCGCCAAAATGAATATTTTCGGAGACCATATCTCATATGACCAACCTTTCCACCTCGAAGGTGAGACTTTCTCAAATTCCCACTCCCATCAATTTCTGCATGACCTATGCCTTCCTAGAGTGGATGTGAACAAATTTGATGGCTCAGATCCCACGGGCTGGGTCAAATGGAACATCACTTCTCTTTGCATGGCATTACCAATGAGTTGGCCAAACTCCATTATGGTGTTTTCCATTTGGATCCTAAACGCTGGCAATGGTGGCAATGGCGTAAAAAGGCACGCCAAGGGTATGTGGCTGGGACACAGTTTGTTGCAGAGCTCTATGACCCCTTTGTCATCGACACTCATCATTTAGGTTGTTTGACCAAGTTGAAACAAATTGGCCTAGTGGAAGAGTTTATAGTTGCCTTTGAGCAATTGGCTTTCAGAACGGAGGGCATGGCAGATGCTTTTTTCAGGGAATGCTTTATCAGTGGCCTCAAGGATGAAATACGTGCCCATGTCCTCATGGCTTGCCCCTGGACTTGGTTGGAAGCTACAAAACGGACCAAGGAAGCACAACAAGTCGTATCATCCCAAACCAGAAAAACACCTTTTATTCCTCGTCCTAAACCCACACTGCCCGCTCGTCTTGCTACTCCCCTCAAGATCCAGAAATTGACTCGAGCAGAAATGGTTGAACGCTAACTTAAGGGTCTTTGTTATAATTGTAATGACAAGTATTTTCCGGGGCACAAGTGTAAGGAACAAAAGCTTTTTATGGCTATGTTGGAGGATGTTTTTGAAGCAGAGACAAATGTTTCTCCTGTACCGGAGCTATCCCCACTAGATGATCTTAATCAACCCTCTGATCCCCCAGAAGTTGAACCACTGATTTCTCTGAATGCACTCATGGGTTTCTCTGCTCCCCAAACCCTCAAGTTAATTGGCTACATGAAAAACCAAAAAGTCATCATTCTAGTTGATAGTGGCAACACCCATAATTTTATTCATCGCACAAGAAGTCAATTGCTATATTCGTCCAGTTAATAATTTCAAAATCATGATAGCCAATGGGGGTTCCACGAAATGTGGAGGGCGTTATGAAAATGTGTGCCTCCAGATTGGTCAGTACCACCTGAAATCTCTTATGTTTGCTATTGACATGGGAGGTTGTGACATTGTACTTCGTGTGGAATGGTTACGCACTCGGCCCTAT
Organism: Picea sitchensis; assembly: GCA_010110895.2. Taxonomy (NCBI): domain Eukaryota; kingdom Viridiplantae; phylum Streptophyta; class Pinopsida; order Pinales; family Pinaceae; genus Picea; species Picea sitchensis. The sequence goes on along the minus strand of SNQJ01S0215899.1, from coordinate 12,790 downwards.
CACCATGGATTTCCATAAATTAACCATGCAATTCCAACAAGAGGGCCAACAACATCAGTTCCAAGGCATCATAGCCAGTTCCCTAGAGACCATCAGTTCCCACCGAATGGAAAAGCTACTCAGAAAAGGTCACTCTGGCATTATTGCCCAACTTCACTCCATTTAGGTAATTGAGACACCCTTTGTACATCTCGACTTCCAAATTCCAATCTATCCTCTTCCAACACCAAGCTGTGTTTCAAACCCCCCAGGGACTTCCCCCTTCGCGAGGTGTCCATGATCATTCCATTCCTCTAGTTCCGGGTAGTCTTACTCCAAATGTTCGCCCTTATCGTCATCCCTTCGCTCGAAAAAATGAAATTGAGAAGATTATTCAAGAATTGCTAGATGTTGGTGTCATCCGTCCCAGAACCAGTCCCTATTCTTCTCTAGTAGTCATGGTACTCAAGAAAGAAGGTACTTGGCGCATGTGTCCTGATTTTCGAGCTCTCAACAAACTCACCATCAAAGACGAATTTCCCATTCCTATCATTGATGACCTTTTGGATGAATTAAGTGGTGCTCAGTATTTTACCAAATTTGATCTCTGCTCTGGCTACCACTAGATTCATATGAAAGAAGAAGACATTCTCAAGATTGCATTCCGAACTCATGACTGTCATTATGAGTTCTTGGTTATGCCATTCGGCCTTTGTAATGCTCCCTCTACTTTCCAAAGTCTCATGAATCATGTCTTCCGTCTCTTCCTCCGTCATTTTTTCTTGGTTTTCTTTGATGATATTCTCATCTATAGCAAAACTTGGCAAGCCCATCTTTCCCATGTGGATCAAGTTCTCCAGCTATTGTCCCACCACAAACGTTATCTTAAGCAATCTAAATGTGCTTTTGGAGCCTCTGAAGTTGAGTACCTGGGACATATTGTTGGCAAGGATGGTGTCAGGGTGGATCCGAAGAAAATTGAAGCTATGTAGGATTGGCCACGCCCGAAAACTCTTAAAAGTCTGCGTGGCTTCTTGGGTTTGACGGGCTATTATTGCAAGTTTGTTAAGAATTATGGAAAAATTGCAGCTCCCCTCACAACGCTCCTTAAAAAGAATGCTTTCAGTTGGACTCCAGTAGCTGACCATTCCTTCTAAGCTTTGAAAGTGGCTATGTGCACTACTTTGGTTTTGGCTCTCCCTAATTTCAACAAGACCTTTGTATTGGAGTGTGATGCTTCGGGGAAAGGCATTGGGGTTGTACTCATGCAAGATGGTATTTTCTGGAACAAAGAATTTCTTCACCGGAGCAACAAAAATGGGTAACAAAGCTATTTGGATATGATTATGAGATCATCTACAAAAAAGGAAAAGAGAATGTGGTGTGGTTAATGCCCTTTCCAGGAAATATGAAGAAGACGGGTCCCTTTTTTCCCTCTCTTTCATTGTCGCAGATTGGCTTTAGGAGGTTCGCTAGGAATGGTTGCAAGTCCCCAAGCTTTCAAGACTGATCCAAACACTGCAGTAGGATCCACAAGCTTCTCTTGGGTACTCGTGGCACCAGGATGAGCTTCGTTATAAAGGTCACCTGTATTTGAGCAAACAGTCGAACCTTAAATCCATCGTACTCTTGGAGTTTCATGCTTCACCTATAGCTTGGGCATTCTGGTTTTACCAAAACGTATGAACGGGTCAAATGTTCTTTTTTCTGGGGTGACATGAAAAAAGAGAGAGACTGTCAACGCTCCAGGCACACTCCAACCTCTTCCGATCCCACCTACTATTTGGACCGATATTTCTGTGGACTTCATTGTTGGTTTACCTAAATCCGGAAATAAGTTGTTCACCATGGTAGTAGTGGATCATCTTTCCAAATATGCTCATTTCTATGCTCTTCAACACTCATTCACGACATCCATAGTGGCTCAAATTTTTATGGATAATATCTTCAAACTCCATGGCATGCCTCATTCTATTGTTTTTGACCATGATCCAACTTTCACCAGCACTTTCTGGCAAGAATTGTTCAGACTCCAAGGAACCCACTTGCATCTCAACACAACATATCATCCCCAAACTGATGGACAAATTGAAGCAGTCAACAAGTGTTTGGAAACATATTTGAGGTGTTTTGCATTTGACAGGCAAAATCAATGGGTTTAGTGGTTACCCCTCGCTGAATGGTGGCACAACACTTCTTACCATTCCGCCACTCGCATGACTCCCTTTGAAGCAGTCCTTGGACAAAAGCCACCTTCAATTCTATCCTACATGCCCGGTGTCTCCAAGGTTTAGCAGGGGGATCAAACTCTTATAGTCCACATGGCCATCCTCCGTACTCTCAAAAAAAATTTGGTCATGGCTCAGGATCCCATGAAACAACAAGCATACCAGGGCCGCTCTAAACGTGAATTTGCTGAAGGAGACCAGGTGTTTCTTCGCCGACAACCTTAAAAGCAGACTTCACTCAAAGCCCAACACTGTCAGAAACTCGCTCCCAAATTATATGGTCCTTACTGTATTCTCAAGCGAGTGGGACACTAGGGGCAATAGCCTACCAGTTAGAGTTGCCCAATCACTCTAAGCTCCACCCTGTTTTTCACGTTTCCTGCTTAAAGAAAGTGCTAGGCACTAGGTGCCATACTCAGACTAGTCTACTTGAGTTGGATGAAGAAGGTTCCATTTGGTTGTAGCCATAAACAATCTTGGACCAACGTGAGCGTCGTCTCCACCAGCGCACTATCAAGGAAGTTTTAGTTCAGTGGAAGGACATATAGCTAGAAGATGCCACTTGGGAGCCGAATACCATTCTGCATTAATTTCCTCATCTTGAGCCTCGAGGACAAGGCTGTTTTTAAGGGGAGGGCATGTTAGTGACCTAACCTCTCTCACCCCTCATGTAGGTAGAATAATATATTTTCCATGTAATAAAGGCCGATATTAATAAGGCCTAGTAATAAGGAAGAATAAGTCAAATGTAAGAAGACCTAATAGAAACTTTCGCTTCTAGAAAGATCTTCCTCTAGATTGTTCTTTTGGTAGATAGAATTAGTATAAATAGGAGTCGAGGGCATGAAAAGTTTTTGTTTTGAGAATTATTGTAATAGAGCGCTGCTCTGCTGGAGGTTGCCCCCTCGAAGAGGCAAGTGAACATTGTTTCCTATCAATAAAGGTATTATTTTGGTGCTATGGTTTCATATATTGTGTTGTTCCACTGTTATTCTCTGCAATATTTCCGTTTTCTGCTATTATAATAGATCTGGTACCTAACAGTTCCCTAACTCCTTTGGAGCAATAGTGCTTTCAACACCACATTCATGACATTCTGTCCAAGATGGAGCTTTTGGATAGCATTATTAGTCCCATGGTTTTGTATGTCTCTAAGGTTTGGGGACCAAGTCTAATAGAGGATAACTAGGCCAAGATGGAGAGGGTTCAGGTTCTCTTGCTTTGCGGCATCATTGATTGCAAGGGTTTTGTTCCTAAGACATTATGTTGGTCGATACTCCTTTGGCCCCCCTCGCCATCTCTTGCTAAACAAATAGGTGTTGAACATGATCATTAGAGAGAGGACATTTGCCAACAATACACTCATGTCACCTAGGTATATCCAATCCATGGGCTCAAACCCAAGATGGCCTTCTATGTAGAGCATTTCATGGAGATGAGAGACAACTTCATTATCAGAACAACCTATACACTTTGTCACTAGATGCGTGCCCCCAGGATCCCGCTTGGCTAGTTTTGGGTTGGTTCTCATCAGTGTCAAGTGGAAGTTAATCACCATATTCCATGAGTGAACAAGGCTTGTCGACTTCACCACCTATTAGAGATCGAGACAGAGGAGCATTTCATTTTTCAATGCTCCATATATAATGAGATTCGAGGATGATACCACTACGTTTTTACTATTTAGGGAGTCCTAGAGCTCCCTCTCCATCTTCTTTAGATATATGGATCAATAGTGTGTGGCTTTATACATGAGGGAGGTTTTTGGGCTTTGATCGTCTATGCTCAGACCACCCCAACCACCAGACATCACCGGGATGATCACCTCCTTCTTGGTGCTCATAGATAGAGGCACCAAGAGTTAGCTAGAGAGCAATTCCACCTCAACTTCCAGATTTGTGAGATCTCGGGGGGACCCCGAACCTCTACTTGTGAGACCCTTGTGATAGTGTCGGATCTGGGCTCGGGACTGTTCTTCAATTCGCAATAGACACCCTCCTTACCACTCATCTAGATCTCAACATATAAGATAAGATAATTTTATTAATGTCCAACGAATGACCACAAAAGTAGGTCAATGGGATTGAAAATTACAACCAATATGAGAACAATGTGGGAGTGCAAATGCAACTCCTAGATAATGCTGAGAATAACATAAAGAAAAAAACCTAAAGTGTGTAGCCTAAAAAATGTATAAAATCATGACAAAAGTACGATGATCCAAAATAATCCAAAATATAAGTAAGTCCAGCATAAAAATCAATCCGGAGAAAGAGAGAAAGCGAGAGAGAGGTCTGACGATGAGGTTGTCAAGGTCTCTGTCAATGAGAGGTCTGACAATGAGGCTGTCAAGGTCTCTGTCAATGAGAGGTCTGACGATGAGGTTGTCAAGGTCTCCCAAGTCTGATAGCCGAGGGTGAGGGAGGCGAACTAGGCACTGGCTCGATGTTGGAGTCCTTAGGAACAATCTGGGGGTTTGGCCGTACGATCCCGGGGGGGATGTAGGAGAGGGGTATACTCCTAGCATCCGAGGTCCAAAGAAAGAAACTCTGGATAGATCTCTGGCAGCTCATTTGAATCTGGGAGGTGGCCTGATAGGCGGGAGGCGCCCTGCTTTGGATTCGTCTGGAACTAATCCCTCCATCTCTTTGGGGATGCGTGCATTGATGTACGGTTCAACACCTCTGAACCGGTTTGACTCCCCGAGGGGGAGGCTGAGGATAACCTCTTCCAAGTAGCATGTTGTACCTAGATCTTCCAGTGCTTCCAGATTTGCTAGTTCATTCAAACAACTCTCCATCATAAGTTTCCTCACATTGTCTATGGATTTATAGGTCAACAACTTCTCGTTTCCTCCTCATTAGTAAGTGATGCCTCCTCCAAACCTTGATTACTTTCTCTAGGCACCTTTGGTTGAGATATTTCTCTCGATTCTTGAGTACTTTAGAGGGATCCTGTCTTCTTTGAGATTCATAGCTTTGTAACCTTTTATTTCCTAGATGATAGACTTTAGGTTCAAGGTCTTTGACCTTAGAGGTTAGAGATGCTTTTATGGGAGCTGCACTTGCTCTTCCACTATGTATTGTTTTTGACGCACCTAGTAGTGTCTTTGACCTATTTATGGGCATTTGTTGGACATTAATAAAATTCTCTTATCTATCTTATGAAGACATAAGAGATAGCTTCATTTAGGGATTGATGCCACACTTAGGCTACAAAAGTTGTTGCTGAAAAGAAAACCACTCAAGTTAAAGGCCCGTCTTTTAGGCGATCACATAGCCACATCCTTGTAGGATTTAGGTCACAACTTGGGCCTTGAATCCCTAAGTTGCTGCTCCATCTAAGAAGGGGACACAGGTTCCTTCCTTTTATTGGTGTGCATTGTTTGCCTATTTCAATCTCCATAGCACTAGGCGTGGAAGGTCGAGGTTGGACAATTGTTGAATGGAAGAGGGTTTGGATTGGCAGCTATTCTTTTAGGAAGATGGTTGGGGTTCATTAGGAGAAGGCAGGGCTTGGCAAGGAACTAGGTTAGGTACGCGTTGCTAGATGGAGCTAGATGAGGGATCTGGTTTGGGGACCAGTTGACAAACTCCATCAACAGTGAATATTGAAATGAATGGGGTTAGCTTCCGCTTTAGATTTACCTTAATGCAGACATGGGGATTGTCTCTAAAGGAGTTGCAACAACCATTCGTAATCAATACTTTCCGAATCGCTAGGAAAACAAATCCACAAGTGGGTGGAGATTAGCATGAATCCTAGGGAACTCAATCCATAAGGGGTAGTGTGCTTGGGATCTATCATCAAGGTTGAAATTAGGGTGCCATGATTGATTGTATGCTAGTGATCTGACTATGTTCCAAGTGCCATATGGAAGAACATTCTGTGTAGCCTTGCTGGAGTTAAAAAGAAGGTAGAGATACTTAGGCCAAGGCCCTAGTAAGATTTTAATGAGATCCATTTCATATCCTTGTTCAAGATCACCCATTTATTAAAGGCTTCCTTATCTGGCATCTTGTGCAGAAAGAATAGAATAAGCCCCTATGGTTGAGGTTTTGTTGATCTTGCTCATACTTGTTGTGCTTCATGAAGAATCCCCTTCAAGATTTGGCATATTTATTTGTCTTACTGCAGTTTTGCATAGGCGGGTTGTCTATAGCCCCAAAAGAGTGCAGAGGTGGCTTTGGATTAAGGTTTGTTTGCTCCAAATTATTAGTGAGAATTAATGGTTGCTGCGCAATGTCTTGCACCCTTAGATGAGAGGGGTTGATTGTGCAAAGCTATAGGGATTGAGCCATTGTCGAGCTCCTTCACAACATGTGTAGATGGATTGCTGTCGATGTGGTAATCAACTCCAGCTTGGAGTTTCAGTGGGCTCTCCACGAACATTGGCATAACCTCATCCTCAACTAACAGAGAGCCAAACTAGGGCACACTCTAGTGAAGAGAAAATTCCTCCATAGTGGCAACTTGTTGCATATCTGCATTCATTGAAAAGGGATGGGTGTGTGCAGGGCCAAAGTCCAGAATGCACTACGAATTTCTTAGCATTGGTTGCTTCCAACATGATGAATTCATCAATGGGCTATGGTTCCTCAATTTGTTGCACTTGCTGTATACCTTCTGCTCATGCAAAGGATTAACTACAGAGCAACCTCTTACATACTGAGGGTCTCTTATATTTTGTCGAATGATATCCACTCTGACAAATCTTTCACCGACATCAATCTCTCCATCAATAGCATGACCTCCATCTGTACAAGATGTATCTGCAACACTAGTACGATTAACATCAACATAGGTGTGTTGGCCATCACCAATGCTATCTCCATGGCTGGTAAACTTGTGGTTGAGGGATTTCTCTTCTTCATGGTTTCTCTCCATTGTGTCCTTGTGATTAGGCAAATACTTTTGATCACTGAATATTCATTACAACCTGGATTTGTTAAAATGACTTGTTCATATTGATCACGATGGTTCTAAAGGCATGGTGGGAGGCGGATAACATATCCTTTTTCCATGAGCTTGTTCACATTTGTAAAAGGGAAGATGGAGCTCTTTGGGAGTTTAATCTTAGATTCATCAAGGCATATGGAAGGATTTATCCATCATTCAGACCAATGGAGGCTTGTGCTTTGGAGATATATTTTCATGTTTTTGATTTAGAGTTTGGCTTCATCTTAAGAAAAGTGCACCTTGAGGATTTAAGAACAATTTAGACTGTTGTCAAAAATTTGGAATTTTTTTTCATTCCTAGAAAAGAAGACATTGATGAAGATGTCTTTGTGAGGATTGTTTTGTAGAGATAGGAGACTTCCATCCTACAGAAGGTGTAGCATGTGGTGAGGATTCTGATTATGAAGAGGATCATTCTGAGAAAGATAATTGTTTCAAGGATGACTTTGGAGCTGCATTGTCTTTTGACCTTGCAGAAAAAATGGTATGTGATGATATCTCGATATCTCAGATGATTCTAATATGCCTTCTTTCATTACTTCTTTCTCTGAACATAATGCAGATTCTGAGCCCATCGAATATATCCCTTATTTCTCAAGTTGTATGTTTGACTTGGGACAAGATAAATTTTGTGAAATCCATAAATTTAATGAAGATGTTCTTTCTACTTCAAATTCCCTATCTCATGTTGAAAATGTAGCTCAGGAGGAAGAGGAGGAGGTGCAACAAACCATCTATGGAGATTTTATTCAACTGGAGAACTTACTGCCTCTTCCTATGACATTGCTGATTTAAGGGGAATAGTTCTTGAGATATAGTTGTAGTAAGAAGGCCAACTTTTGGTTAAGCCAGATGATGATTTTTCTCACAGTTTGGTAATGATCTCACGATCTGATTTTATTCCTCAATTTGATTCTCAGTTTAATCATGGCTTGGATATCAATTTTTATGATGATCCCGTTGAATTGTGGATGGTGGAGGTGTTTTGGGAGGCTGTTTAGAATTTCTTGGCTTTTCTACTTTTTTCTTCTTGACTAGTGATCAATGATGTTCTGAGTTACATCCATCTGCCTTGCTTGGTTGTTTGATAATCAAGCATACGTAGATATTTTCAAATCAGTAGATTCCATGACTGGTTTTACTAGAGGCTTGACTATGTTGATAGGTTTTGTAGAATCAATTGATTGTATGAATGATTGTATTGGTCATTTGAGTGTATTGATCAATCATGTCTTTATCTTAAACAAGTGTGGTGTGTTGCTTTGTGAAAAAAAGAGCAAAAGCAAGTTCAATTTTTTTAGATGATTAGGAAGGTTAGAGTTGAATAAGTTTAATCCTTCTTTGACTAAACAAGTAGGTAGGTTGTTTTCTTCGAGTCTTGTTATTTCGTTTAAGTTTGTCTTTGAGTCAATTAGTCAAGCTTAGTTGTTTTCAAAGATTGAATTTTCTTTCAATTCAGTTGGATTTGAGTAGTTGAATCTTCTTTTGTTTCAATTGTTTTGAGACAAAATGTGTCATCCAAACATAGTTTGGCCGTCAAAGTTGTTGGTGTCAAGAGTTTTATTCTAATATTTGAGTTAGAGTTATTTACAGTCAGAATAACTTTTGGAGTACATGGTTGGGTATCAAAACGATTTTATCTCGAGTCCCTAAGAGTCTTTTGATCAAGTTGCGAAGTCTAAGTTAAAATTGAGTCAAGAAGTTCCAATCAAGTCCGAGAGTCAAGTCAAGTTCATTGTCATGTAGAGGTTCAAGATTGACTTGAGTCTAAATTTCAGTCCCAAGTCCCAAGTTTTATAGGGTCTTATTAGTTTCGGAATTTTGGGATTCTCAGCACCCTGCAAAGGGATTCTTTCCCCAAGATGGAGCCGGTGTTATTACTGAGTGAACTCAAAAATTCATCTTGGTTGATTTAACATTGATTCTTTGGCTCCTGTTAAGCTTTTAGAAGGGATGTATCTTGTGATGTATGCCTTCTCTACAAAGCCCCCTATTCATATTAAGGGGGGATATTGAACTCAGGAGTGTAATCTTCTTTTTCGGCTACGGTCCACTATATATAGAGTTGGGTATCGATAAACCCACTCACTTTTGCATGTTGGCCATGACCAATCTATATTGGAGTTGGATATCCATAGGTCCACTCAGATATATTTGAACAAGCCATATTTAAGTTAGTTATTGGTAAACTCACTCCTATCCATATTTGAGTTGGGTATCTAAAACCCACTTTTAGCATTTGGGCTCTCTCAGTTGTATTCGAGTTGGATATCTATAAACCCACTCTTACATATTTTGGCTGCAGCCAATTTTATATGAAGTTGGGTATCTATAACCCCACTCTGGTGTATTTGAGTTGGGTATCCGTAAAATCACTCTCATATCGGCTTACAGTTGACTCACATTTGTTTTCATCATTCTTCTCCATGACCTCCTATTCAGATTAAGGGAGGGTGTCGGGACTGGTGTAATTTTCACATTTGGTCATGATTGACATTATATGGGGTGTTATATTGTAAATCTAGGTTATGGCTAAGGATGACCTAGTCATCTTTATGTGGGCCCTTAACTCTTGGAGTGGGCACCCTAACTATTGAGATGTATAAATACACATCTCAAGGATCATTTTCTGTTATCATCTCATGAGCTATTGGTCTCTCTAATAAGTGATTTAGCCTATGGGCACCTATCGAATATGGCATTGCTTCTCTTTTGTGTTATTGTCTTTTATCTTTGAATGGGTTCATTACTTAAGTGATTATGTTATATGTTTATGATGTGTTTATCCATCTAAAATCACAACATTCTGAATTTTGTTACTGAGGTTCAAAGGCACTGAAAATGCATGTCAGTATGAAAATTCTGTGAAGGCCCTCTTGAAAAGTAGTGAACACGAGGTGGTCTGGCTTGAGTGACTGGTAGATGTTGAATTTCATGTTTAACTCTTGAATAAGAGTCTGACAACGATTCTCAATCAAAATGAACAAAATTTGTAGGCCTGAGTAGAAAAAAATTTAGCCTTGATGTTAACTCCCTTTTCCATTCCTGTCCCTTTTTTTGCTCAAGCTCTCTCATTAATGAGCATCATCTCCCCATAAATTATAATACTCTTCCATTCCTCCCAGGTGGCCTACAAGCTTAATTAGTATAGTATGTACATAATTATGCACAATTTCAGAGCCAAGGCCCAAAACGCCTATCTAGTTCTCTTCTATTTTGCAAAGGCTCTCAAGTGTTAGTTTAAGTAAAATTCTGTTGATTTGCATAAAACTGTCTCTTCTTGCATGGAACAGGTGTGCTTTTCTAATCCCATGGCTTGCTTGATGGAAATTTGCTTCCACATCTTTTCTTTTGACTGAATGCTTCCGGTCAAACTGAGCAAGCGGCAACTGGTCTACATGGGATTGTCGATTGGCAGAAATTTCCTGTAATGCTACGGAAGTCACCTTTTGGCTAAGAGGCCATGAGTGGGGAAGGGGGGGGGTATATCTTATGCCAAAGTTGCACAAACAGCAGCATGACCACAAGCACAAGCATGAGCACAAGTCATTGGAGAGACTGGAACCCTTGTAGGGGCAATAATAGCACCCTGCTTTCACCGACCCAGCAAGCCACTGCTGACTTCTTCCACATCTTTTGAACCACCGTTCCTTTACGATAGCCATTTTTACTAGATTCAATGTAGCATTTATTTGCTTTTTTTATATAAAGCATTCAATCCCATTCTTCCAATGATTTTTCATATTTTTCCAGAACAGAGGAGTCGAACAGGCATGCTTCACTTCCATCATGGTTGACGTGATAACTTTTTATGAGAGTTTCAGAAACAAACTGATTTCTAGGCCAGTGCTTACTGAACCCTTTACAAAAAATCTAATCAGCTCTACATTTTAAGCCAACCTGGTGGTTAAAGCTGATGTGAAAATACATTTCTAAAATAGGAAGCCCATAACAAGAAATAGATGAAGCAGATCCGAGGAGGTTAAGTTATGTTTTACTGACCTCTTGTTAACATGAGAAGCCCTTGCCAAAATTGGAAAATAATAGAGTCTGAGGGTATGGCCTCAGAATGGCCTTCTGATATTCTGAAAATTTGTAAGGTAGCTAGAGAGGTAGTGGGGGGGCCCAGAGGGCCCATAGTGATAATAGTGGAGGTCATTCAATGTAAGGTGGACTAGGTCCACTATATTATTAAATAAGGCCCACTATGGTAGTTAGATA
>SNQJ01S0215898.1:3519-15687 GCA_010110895.2 Picea sitchensis | reverse complement strand
TTACGCTGTCCAGATGATTCAGAGCCTAGCCTTTGACAACCAGTCCATCAGTTGTGTAATCCAGAGTTCTCTCACCACTCATTTCTGTTCTGTTCATTTTGTAAGGAAAGCATTTTGTTGAGGGCCCTGAAGGACCTTCCGCTAGAGGGAGAGGGAACCCCTATCTCTGTCTTCAGCGTCTTCAGCGTGTGCTCTGGTTTCATTAATATATCAAGCCTTGAAACCATTGATGACTCCCTTGTCTTACGTTTGATGTTTTTATTGTTATTTGCTTTCAGTTGTTAGATAGATTGTATTCTGTCTTGTTTTCTGTTTTCTGTTAACCCTTGCTGCCACAGATGTTCTGCCTTGGTGAAACCAATAGGGCATGCAGAGCGGTCTCCATTTTGCTCACCCGGTGACAGATTGACCGCGAACACCAAGGACATCAGAGTCATCCATCTAGGAGGATGCATTTCATGAGATCCTCATATCTCGGGGATTTGACATTGGAGAGCAGAACAGGGAAGTCTTTTGACTTCACAACTTGTGAAGTCCCGAAGGAATCGGGAATGCCCATTTTGGAGGACAGGTGGCAGAGATCTGGGTCATATCTGCGGATTCGGGTATCGTGAGCTGGGAGGCATTGGCCTTTGCTCTACAAAGTTCCAAGTCATGATATCGTGATGTGATCTGAACCCTTGATCGAGGAGGAAGGAGAACCATGAGATCTGGCGTCTCGATACATCACGTATCGGAGGTACGGGGTTTGGAGGAACTTCCTCTCGACTGTAGAAGTCACGAAGTGCCAAGAGCCGAGGCTCGTATGAATGTGCGACACATCCATCAAGTGGGGACCACAAGGTTGAAAGGTGGTAGGAACAACTAACCCCCAGAGAATGGCGTAAGCGGTGATAGGTGGCATGTACTCGCCGCATTGAAGGAGTCAACTCACAGTTGACCCATCTCCTCTCGCATTTTTGCAAAGGAGGAGCAYGAAGGCTCAACACTCCAACTCATGAGATTGCAAGTTGCGAGAAGTTTGAAAGGGAAGTCAACCCTTCGCTGACTTATCATGTCTCGTGGATTCCTGAAATATGAGCAAGAAGGTTCAATCCTTCAACTCGTGAAGATGTGAAGTTACGAGAGGTGCTAGTTGTTAKCCCTAGCTGGTGGTCGCTGGTAGAAGCGCTAGCGAGAAGGGGCTATACCCGTATCRTCATCTCAGGTATCAGGAGGTTGGAAAAGAAGAGTCGAGGGTCTTCGACTGACGAACTCATGAATTGCGAGTTGCAAAAGGCGCTTGTGCCAAGGACCAGTTGTGGTCGCCCGAGGGTGAAGCTTGTKCCTAGTGCTTGTTCGCACAGGTGGAGTTTTCAAAGGACCTGTGGATTCGTTGAAGGTTTCAGCAGGGAGCCAAAGGAGCCACTTCGRCTCAAGGGAATTTTAGAACGGTCCTGCATGGATCTTGACCCAAGGGTTGAGGTCTGCACCATTTGGTATCATAGCTTGACTTTGTTTGTATATTGCAGGTAGAGGAGGCAAAGAAGATGGAGGAAAACACTCTGATACACATCACATTTGGTATCAGAGTTGATGTTTTCATCTGTAGATTTTAGGCAAAGGAGACAGGTAAAATGTGAAGATTTTTGCAGGTACGTAGCAGTCAAGAAGACAGTCAAAGGATTGTAGGAGATGCTAGAAGCACTCACGGTTGCAGAGTGACAGTAGCAGGTTTGCCAGGAGGGTAGACAGAAGGAAGGAAAATGGCTATTAAAGGCCATAGACGAGGTGGAAAGAAGAACCGCTAGCAGCCAAGCAAGGATGCAGTGGATGGAGGAACTTGCATTTGAGATGCAATAGGATGCAAGATCACATTGGGTGTATGAATGGCCCATGAAGACAAAGGTAAAATGGTCAGTCAGGGAATTGGTGGCCAAAAGACAGTAGAGGTTGATAAGAGGATGGCTGAGGCATGCTGAAAGCCTTAGGGATGAATAGATGGAAATGGTTCAGATATGTGAACCAGAGGCTGGGAGAAATCTCAGTGATGAGGATGAACTGAGATCACTGGATGATCTCATAAACTGCCAGGAGGGCAGAACAAAAATTCCCAATTGCCAAGAGGGCAATGAAATGAGGTCAGTGCGGGATCTCATAGACTATTAGGAGAATAGCGAGGGAATTTTTCATTACCAGGAGGGCAATGAGATGAGATCATTGTGGGATCTCATATACTGCCAAGAGGGCAGGACTGGAAATTCAGATTGCCAGGAGGGAAACGAGTTGAGATCCAAGGATCTCATAGATTGCCAAGAGAGAAATAGAGAATAAATCCCATACTACCAGGAGGGAAAGGGAGAGCATATGAGCTCAGAGCTAAGTTCATATCAACAAGGAAAGATGATAGAGAAGGAGGATAAGAGGAATCTTCTGATGATTGAGGGAATTGGGATATTCCTGCCACATCACCCAGGGGAGGAGAAAGTCTGTGTTGTTGAAGCAACAACAGAAGAAAGACAGCTAGCAGAGACTATCATGGAAGAATAATTGGAGAAGATATCAAAAGCTGCCCAAGCAGAAGAAGGAAATGAGCATTCCGAGGAATGGCTCAAATTTTTCAGCCAGGAAGCTGAAATGACTGTTGCACTGAAGCTTGCAGCAAGAGAAAAAGAAGAGGAAGCAGACAACATAGATTTTGCTGAGCTATATCAAGAGTTTGAATCCCTGGAGAGAAGGGTTAAGGTGCAGGGCATGCACATCCAACATATCAGGTTGGAAGAAGATGAAGGTGAATTCCAGTTTGAGGAGCAGCTGGGAAGAGATGGAGATACACCAGCAGGAGAAATGGCAGAAGCAACATTTACACAGGGAGAAGCTAAGCATCAGCTCAGTAATGAGATTGCAGAATTGGAATCTTCCACAGGGTGGCAAGTTAAGACCACAAGAGGTTGAGGAGATGGCATGGGGGATCATGATGATCTACCCATTTGCAGAGAAGAAATGCAGCCGAGGAGACTGCATAAACAGAGCCAGCCACTGGAGAAACTGGACGAGGAGATAGAACAACTCAGAAATATGATGTTGAAATTAGCAGAGGAGATCAACAGAGGGAAGATGAACAACAAAGAGACTGCAAGGGAAGCAACAACAAAGCAACAACAACAATAGAGAGATGGAGCAGCGATATAACTCCATAGGACTGTTTGGGATCCAGGTGGATTTCAACAGTGGCACTGGGGAGCTCATGAATTTTTCACAGTAAGGGAGTATGATGCAGGATCCTCACTCCAGCCAGCCATGCGCCATCCAGCCAACCCACTCAGCACATTCAATGAAGGAGGAGAAGCGCAACCCTCTCGTTTCAAATTTTGAATTTGAAATTTGTATTAAATGTTTGTAAGGCCATGGAGCCATAGAGACATGCCTTTGAGAAGGTGTTAGGTAGAAGTAGCCTTTAATGGTTGTAAGGTTGGATCTAGCTCCGATTTGGACTAGACAACCCATTCAATGTAAAGTTAATGTAATTGAATAGAGTAGGTGAGATGGAGGGAAGAGCTCGAAGAGCCCTTTCATGTAAAAGATCTTGGATCTTATTTTGGGAAAAGTAGTTAGGAGAGCTCTGCATGAGAGTCTATGAGAGTAGCGCAGATAGAGAAGAGAGGAGAGTCGAGACTGTCAAAGTCTGAGCTCAAACACATTGTAAAAGAGGCATTTTACATTAATACAAATACCAGTTTTTTTTACATGATATTCTGCGTGTGATGAATGCCTTTATGTGTTGATGATATGTTGTAGATGTATGTTGTAGATGTGCATTTGCAGGTTACAGGTAGAAGCAGTTGTCTGTTGAGTTCTTTGATATTCAGGTCTGGGTTCTTTGAGACTTCATGCATGAGTGCATTATAGAACACTGTGGGTTCTGAAAGCCAGTGTAAGGAGTGCACTTTTGAATTCTGTGGATTCAGACAAAGATGAGCTAGGAGGGCGCACCAACCGAAGTCATTGGCTCAAGGGGGAAACATCAAGGTTTCTGAACACCTTGGAGGAGGAACTGTGTAGAGGAGGACACAGTAGAAGACATAATCACTGAGGGGTTGTTTAGAGATCTGCTAGGAGGGAATTGAGCATATGCACATAGTGCATAGGAGAACTCTATCTTGAGTTCAGGAAGAAGACAAAACCGATGAACATTCTGTAGAGCTCTACCAGGAGGGAATTGAGTGAGTGAAATAGTCCACAGAAGAACTCTTTTGAGTTCAAACAGAAGAGAAGCGTCCAAGGAAGAAGACCTTCATAGGGTTACTGAACACCCTGCAAGATCAGCAAGGAGTGCTTGAGCAAGAAGTTTCCAGAGGGAATTTCCATCCTTTCAAGGAGAGAAAGGGATAGAGACTTTAGAGGTATGAGCAACAGAGAAGCTCAGGATAGATAGAACCTTCATGTGTGCAGGGACCCTACAAGGAGTGCAGAGGTCGAAGAATCCTTTAAGGATTCAAGGAAGACAAAGTTCAGGAGAAACGATGCCTTTGTGCATAGAGAAATAGTTGTAAGGAGTGCAGGAAGTTGGGGAAACCCTTCAAGGTTTCATAGTCCCAAATCTTAGGAGGGAAAGTGTATTCAAGAATGCAGGTGAGACTAAGGTTGCAGGCTCGCAAGAGAATTAAAACCCGAGAACTTTGATACTTGGGAAATCTTCCAACTCGAGAAAAAGTGTAGGCTCGAGGGTGGAGCTACAACTACCATCGGATCTGGAGGAAGGTGCACAGAGGTTAACCTCTGGGAGGTCACGTRGGAGAGAAGCTGAAACGGATGGTGGAAATACTTCATGGAGAAGTGCCGAGTTTCCATGAACCGTCAGATMTAGAACAGATAGCCGATAACCATCGGATCTGGGAGGAGMTGCAYGAGATTTAATCTTGTATGCGCAGAGGAGAGGAGCCACGAAATCCTGAAAGGATCAAGACCGTCGATCGTTGAAGAGGATGCATGGCAGTAATCTGAGGACCCATTGGGGTTTCAAATATTGGGAGTCCAAGAGGTAAGAGTCGGGAGGGAGGAAGTATCGACTCAGGAAGTCCCGAGGACATCAGAGTCGGCCATCTAGGAGGACGCGTGTCACAATATCCTCGTATATTGGGGATTCGACATCGGAGAGAGAAACAGGGAAGTCTTTTGACTTCACAACTTATGAAGTCCCGAAGGAATTGGGACCATCCATTTTGGAGGACAGGTGGCAGAGATCTGGGTCATATCTGCTGATTCAGGTATCATGAGCTAGGAGGCGGAGGCCTTTTCTCTACAAAGTTTTGAGTCATGAGATCTCGATGCGATATGAACCCTTGATCGAGGAGGAAGGAGAGCCATGAGATCTGGCGTCTCAATACATCGTGTATCGGAGGTACGGGTTTTGGAGGAACTTCCTCTCGACTGTAGAAGTCACAAAGTGCCGAGATCCGAGGCTTGTATGAATGCGCGACACATCTGTCAAGTGGGGACTATGAGGTTAACAGGTGGCAGGAACAACTAACCCCCAGAGAAAGGCGTAAGAGGTGACAGCTGGCATGTATTCACTGCATTCAAGGAGTCAACTCACATTTGACCCATCGCTCCTCTGGTTTTTTCAAAGGAGGAGCACGAAGGCTCAACACTCCAACTCGTGAGATTGTGAGTTGTGAGAAGTTCGAAAAGGAAGTCAACCCATAGCTGACTTATCGTGTCTCGTGGATTCACGAAAGATGAGTAGGAAGGTTCAATCCTTCAACTCCCGAAGTTGTGAAGTTGCGAGAGGTGCTAGTTGTTAGCCCTAGTTGGTGGTCGCTGGTAGAAGCGCTAGCGAGAAGGGGCTATACCCGTATCGTCATCTCGGTTATCGGGAGGTTGGAAAAGAAGATTCAAGGGTCTTTGACTCACAAACTCATGAATTGCGAGTTGTGAAAGGATCTTGTGCCAAGGACCAGTTGTGGTCGTGTGAGGGTGAAGCTCGCACCTAGTGCTTGTTCACACAGGTGGAGTTTCCGAAGGACCTATGGATTCGTTGAAGGTTTCACCAAGGAGACAAAGGAGCCACTTTGGCTCAAGGGAATTTTAGAATGATCCTGCATGGATCTTGGCCTGTGGGTCGAGGTCTGCACCAGGGACTCTGAAATGGCTTGCTGAAAAAACCAGAGAATCAACCATGATGTTTTCTTCTCTTGGAATAAATGAAATGTTGAAAGCTAGGAAAAAAATGTCAATAAGGTCCCACACTTCATTTCTATAATTTCTTAGTCTAGGGTGCTTAGCTTGATAAATATTTCTAATATAATTGGCAATTAACTCAACATCCTCAAATACTGAAATCTCTTCAATCCCCTTATATTCCGCAACCCTCAAACCTAAGACGAGAGCTTCATACTCTGCTATATTATTGGTAGCTTCAAATTATAACTTGTAGGACAGAGTTATAGTCTCTTGAGAAGGTGAAACAAAAACCACTCCAGCACCAACACCTTCCTTAGAAGAGGCTCCATCGAAAAACATTTTCCACACAGAGGTGATAGGAGGTGAATTTTCACAAAAAGTAATGGGTTTCTTTCTGATTTCTAGAGGAGGTTGAGGGGCTTTGGTGAGCTGCAGAAAACTAGATCCCAAATCTGTGTCAAGAGAAAATATAGGATGGTTTGTGGGGTTTCCTTCATCACTAATAATGTAGGCCAACTGAGCTTCCCTGTAAATCCTTCTATGCTCACCCCCAAACACTGGAATGGTAGCATATGTGAGGTCCATCTACAAATTTCCTCCCAGTCTTTTTATCCAATATCTAGATAGAAGCATCCTGAACTTAGGGGGAACATCAACTACCACGATGTCCATGATCACGCTTTTCATCGGCAGCTGGAACAGAGATACGACCAAGTATTTGATAACCCTAAGTCACTTCACCTTCCTGGAGTCAAATGAATATATATGATGATAAGATTTTGTAATATCTAGACCTAGATCTTCCATGACAATCTTAGACATAAGATTATGAGATGCCCCTGAATCCATCAAACAGTTGTGCAACACCTTGTCATGTATATTCAGTGAAGTATAGAAGGGAGGGGATGAATCATCTCTATCTTCCACCAAAGGACCTAAGATGACTGCAGGCTTCTCATATTGGAGGTTTACTAAGTCTATGGAATGAGATGAAGGCTCGGGCTGCAACATTTTGGAGAGACACCTTTTGAAGTCTTCATACTTGACCATCTCTGAAATTGGTACAAGGATTCCATTTTTTTGTATTTCATGCTCAAAATTAAAATATGAAAGGGGATTTAGAGTTTCTCTAACTTCTGGGATAGAACTTTTAACCACTGGTGAGGGGTTCTGTTCTTTTTTACCTTTGTTGTTGTCTGCTACATCTTCAACATGATTTTTTTCTATGGTAAACTCCTCAGGAATATCAAGCATTCCTTCTTTCTTCTTGGACCCGAGTTTATATCTGTTAGGGTTGTTTTTGGCCTTATATCCTTTGCTCAACTCATTAAGTTGGTTTTCCATGAGAGGATCCTCATATGCAGATTGATTCAAATGAGGAAATGAGGAGGTGTCTTCAAGACAATGGATTTCAGGATCAAGGTCTTCTTCCTCTCCTTATTCATCAGTAACAAGATTATTTTGGAGAGGAGCTTGGATTTTATGATCATCTCTATCCCTTCTTCTCTTATCTCTTGGAAGAATCTGATGAGCATTGTTAGGCCTCATGAAATTGCCTCTGTTATTAGTATTTTTGGGGATTTTTGTAGCTCTTCTTTCCTTCCAATTCCAATCTTTCCATTCTAGCAGAAAGTGATTTCAGTAACTTAGTTACTTCATCCATTTGAGGGGGGATAACAGAGGAAGAAGAGGTTGACACTTCATACCTCCCCTTTTTCCTTTCTATATCAGACTTACTCCTAAGCTTGTCAACTGCTAATATATTTGAATCTACTTCCAAGGCTGCATTTTTCATATGAGCCAAAGAAGTAGCTCTTCTTTCTCTTAACAGGAGGCAAAAATCAGGGTCAAAAGCACTAGAGTAAGTAATTTTGGCAGAGGTTTTTGTTGGTTTGATCTCAGCATGAATCTTATTATACATTTTGTTAAACCTCTTTGAAAAGTCGGAAACAAACTCCCCTTTATTTTTCTTTAGTGATCCAAACTCTGTGATATAGTAGAGGAAATCGTTTTTATCCCCCCAATGTTTTAGGAATGCATCGTATAAGGCTTCAATCCCATCAACAGATCGAGGAGCCATGTCTCTAAACCATTTTCTGGCCTCCCCATCAAGGCTATGAACAAAAATCCTCATCCATACATCTTCGTTCACAATGAAATAATTGTCTGCATAACTGTAAAAGGCCGTAAAGTGTTCTTCTATAGTTATGTCACCCTCACCCATGAACTTAGGAATATGCTTAAGGTAGACACCAGTTGGGAGAGAATTGAGAGGTTGAGGAAGGATAAGAGGGGCATATCTAGAAGCCACTATGGAATCCATTCTTTTCCTAGGGGGATTATCACCTGCCATTAGGATGTGAACTGGAGGAGAACCGAGAGTGGATGGAGTTTGAAAAAGAGAATTTGGAACCATGATTTTGGTAGAAAGGGGAAACAACTAAGGATTTGGAGAAGAATCTACAGAACTCGAGGAAACATAGGTCTCCCCTTTTGTAAAAGAAGGAACTCTAATATGAGGGGGATTGGTAAATCCTGGAGTGGGAAAATATCCTGAGATTCTGGGTTTAGACCACGCTACAACTTCAGGGGAAACAAGGGTGTCAAATCTTTCTTCTTCCAAACCAGGACCAGGAGGGGATAAATCTAAAGGGACACTCCCAAACTTTAAAATTATGGAAACTCCAGTAGATGGGAAAACATGAGAATGAGGAGCAATAACTAGAGTTTCTAAAGAAGGATCATGGAAATCATCAGAAATTTCTGGTATAGTTGCCATAGTACCTTCTTGAGGGGTCTTCTTTTTTTCTGATAATTTTCCCTGGGTCAATTTCAGGTGTCACTAGAGGAAGCTGTGGAGTAGACATCGTGTGTCTTCCTTTCAGAGCCACAACTGAAACAATGGAGTCGAGACAATGGAGTTTCCAGGTGCAAGCTACAATCTTCAATGGTTATGATGTCTGATGCACCTTCAGAATCAAAAGTAATCGTGTTTCAAAAGGGACCTGTAGAAGAGCCAACTTGCTGACGGTCCTTCTGTCTTTCCATTTAAGGAGTGAGACTAGGTTTCACCAACCTTCCTCACCTTCATTAATTGTCTTCATCAGGATCAGGCTGACCCAAGTCAACTCTGCACCTGTATCTTTGTTGGACGCTTGCCCGGACAACCAACATGCGGAAGTGGATGAAGGAAAGGGGAGATGGTGAGACGATGAGACATACTCATAGGCTTCACCACATGAGCGATGACCATGTGGAATGGTGTGGCGGAAAAGTGGAGATTGGGAGGCATGGGCGCCAATACCTGGGAAGCTAAGGTGTAAAGGCATAGGGATGATGCAGCGAAGGGAGAGGACGTGGAAGTAGGATGGAGAGGCAGAAGGAGAGACTATGGTGGCAGGGAAAATTGGGGATGACAACATAGGTGGAGGCAATATGGGAGACAAATGTCGAGAAGCAAGATGCGGAAGTGAAAAGGGAGATGTGATAGTGAGAGAGGGACAGGCACACAGGTTTGTGAGTGGGGGATAGGTGTAGGTGGGAGCGAGTGGTGATATCGGGAGGTGGTAAGAGGTTTATTTCAGAAGGGAGGGGGGGGGTAGTGGTAAGTGGTTTAGAACATGGGGCAGGGGGGGCGGGGGGTTTGAGGTGATGAGGAGGCGCCACGTTAGTGGGGGGCCCATGCCCAAAAACCACTAACTTGGACACCCCCCCCCCCTCGTTAAAGGAAGAATGTCTAGGGGGGTCCAATATGGGTCGTGCATCATAGATCTGAGCACGCAGATTTTGTCCACTGAGATCTGTGCAATGCTTAGCACAATGCACCAAGGCTGCCCAACCATCAAAAACTTCAGATAAGAGCCAAAAGTGGGTTTTTAGCCCGCTTTCATGCATTTTTCCACCACAGGGCTAAAAACACACTATTTATCAATAATATGTGCTAACACCTGGTTCATGTTTGAGTTATGTTTCCCATCAAACTGTTGATAAATGAAAATTACAACAAGTTAAAAATGTTAAATCATGGATGGTACAACTAGCCACTGGAACCAAAAAAAAAGTAACAAGGGTCATACCAGCATGCCAATTCATTATAAGTGGGCTTCCCACCCAAGCGAACCTAAACATACTTCCTTTAGGATCCTATGATGTACTGATTGGCATGGACTGGTTGGCTACCCACAAGACCAAGTTGGACTGTTATAGTAAAACTTTGGAGTGTGAAAATGAAGAAGAAAGAAGGGTAACCCTACAAGGGATTCAAAAGCATGTCTTAGTGAGACAAATATCATCCCTCCAAGTGAATAAGTATTGCAAAAAGGGATGTCCCTTGTATGAAATACAACTACTAAAATCTGTTGAGAATGACAAACCCATCCCAAAGGACCATCCCATATTAAATGAATATAAAGATGTATTCCTAGAAGAGGTTTCAGGTCTACCTCCAAGAAGGGATATTGATTTTTCAATATAACTTGTACCAGGAGTGGTGGCAATGTATAGAACACCCTATATAATGAGTACACCAGAGCTAGTTGAACTCAAACTACAACTGAAGGAGATGTGGGACAAAGTCTACATTTGACCTAGTGTGTCTCCAGGGTGGGCACCAACCTTTTTTGTGAAAAATAAATATGGCACACTCATATTGTGCATATATTATAAACAACTCAATAAGATGACCATCAAGAATAAGTATTCCTTACCAAGGATCGATGACTTGTTTGACCAATTAAGGGGTGCTACAATATTATCCAAGATTGACTTGAGGTCTGGATACCATTAGGTCTGAATTAAATATTAATACATCTACAAGACAACCGTTAGGACAAGATATGGTCACTATGAATTTATGGTGGTTCCATTTGGGCTTACCAATGTACCAACCACTTTTATATGCTTAATGAATAACGTATTTAGAAATTTATTTGATAGTTTTTTGTGGTTTTCATTGATGAAATCCTAATCTATTCAAAGAATAGGGAATGACATGAAGAACATCTCAAGTTGGTACTCCAAGTAATAAGACAACGCCATCTCTATGCTAAGCTTAGTAAGTGTGAATTTTTCTGAAGAAGGAGTGGTAGTTGATCCTAACAAGATTAAATCCATCATGGATTGGCCCACCCCAAAGTTTGTATCTAATATCAGATCCTTTATGGGCCTAGCAGGATACTATAAGAGATTCAAAAGGGGATTCTCCAAGATTGGTTTCCCAATAAACTCCCTTCAGAAAAACAGGGTTAAATTCATTTGGACATCAGAATGTGAAGAAAGATTTCAATATTTGAAATACCTTCTAACCAATGCGCTTGTACTGAAGATTTCCGACCCAAACAAGGACTTCCTTGTGTGTACAGATTCCTACAAGGAAGGGCTCGGAGGATTCCTTATGCAAGTAGGACATGTGATTTGCTACGAATCTAGAAAATTGAATGAGAATGAAGTCAATTATGTGACCCGCGACATGGAATTGGATACCATAGTGCATGCTTTTAAAATGTGGAGGTATTACCTCTTAGGTAGAATATTTGTACTTATGACAGACCATAGTGGGTTGAGGTATTTGTTTGACCAACCAAAACTCAATGTGAGACAAGATAGGTGGATGGCTCTCCTTAGTGAGTTTGATTTTGAAATAAAACATATCAAAGAAAAGGCGAATAGGGTGGTTGATGCCCTTAGTAGAAGTATGAAAGTAGTTCACTTGGCAGTTGTAAGCACTAATGAATCAGACATCAAAGAGACAGTCAAAACTGCACAAGAAACAAATGCATTTTTCAATACTATGACATCATACCTAAAGAAAGAGCCCATAGGGATGAAGTAAAAAGTCTATCATATGCTTAATGATGGCTTGTTTAATTACAAGGGAATATTGTATATTCCAAATTGTGACGACTTGAAGAGGTTCATAATGGATGGACTACACAAAAGACCATATACTGGTCATCCTGGTTATCAAAAAATGAACACAACCACTAGGAAACTATTTTATTGGCCTGG
>SNQJ01S0215896.1:0-15528 GCA_010110895.2 Picea sitchensis | reverse complement strand
ATTGTTCAACTGCAAAAATAAATGACAATCAATTTTGATCGACTTCATCTTGATTCATGGGTTTGAGTGGACATATAACATGGTCAATGTTACATTAATGAAAATAGGTTAAAATAACAACATTGAAGATCAATGTGTAGCATCAGATCTCTCATAGAAGCATAATATTATTATGTTTAGTCACACAAATATCATTAAAATTGTGTATTTTAAAATCTTTACAAGTTGTGCAATTCCTAGATTCTTCCATGTTATTAAAGATGACTTAAAAAACTTCAAAAATATGAACATAAAATGACAAAGTAGACTAAAACAAAATAAAATATGACTCATTTTTGAATTCTGGAATTCTCGAGTTATCATTACCAGGCTTCGTGACAGTTGGTTTAACAACATCCTCATTTAAAGAACGACCATTAGGGCCGAATCATTACTTCTGTGTAATAGAAACAAATAGTATGTAATGGACATGAAGTAGTATTGTGGCTACTTGTTTTCAATGTATTCAGGACTCTATAATTATAATAAATGAACTCGGTACTGAAATTTTATTCATACTTCTTCTGGTCTACAATGTTTTCTTTTATCCGAATCAGACAGTATTTAATTAACCGTTGTGGTCGTGCATCTACACTGTACAGCCTTGTATATTTGTATTTATGCTTGTGTGCTTCCTAAATTTATTCTCTACTCAAATCAAAATGAACTTTTGTTCTATAATGTTTTTTAACTGGACAAGCTTAAACTATTGACATAAAAGGAAACATATACATTTACCTTCCTATATCATCATTGAGACTCTTAATTTATGAATCATTGGATATTTTAAACAGACTATAAACCCTCTGTATAGATTCTCTCTCTCTCTCTCTCTCTCTCTCTCTCAAAAGGAACTTTTGTTCTATAATGTTTTTTAACTGACAAGCTTAAACTATTGACATAAAAAGGAAACATACATTTACCTTCCTATATCATCATTGAGACTCTTATTGTATGAATCATTGTATATTTTAAACAGACTCTATTAGATATTGTTAGATACGGCTCTATGTAATTCCTTACAGTAACTACAACTATAAAAACTATAATAGCTATAACATCATACATAACTACTATAACAGCTCAGTGTAATTCCTTACAGTAATATACGTATGCATATATAATTATGCCCGTGGTGGCTGCCGTAAGCATGTTCGAAGCTATTATTATTGTAATGTTCTCCCATGGACAAGTCACAAATTCATGGATCGATCATCGCGGAGGCTAGCCCGGTGGTCCAAGAAATTGTCTTATTTAAAAATTGAAAATGTAAATTAAAATTAACAATACATTTTTAAAATTAAACTAAAATTATATACTCAAGATTAGAAAAATACATGGAGTTCGACGCACCCATTCTCACAAATGCCAACACCTATCTCTACGCCACGTACTATAAAACCCATGCTCAATGCACTCGTGACCACAAATTAAGAAATGGCAACAAAGTTTGTAAAATGTTTCAAGATCGATGTGTAGTTTATATATAAATAATCTTTTAAGGTGATTGTCCGCTGAACAATCTTTGGCCAAAATATAGTTCAAATTTAACAATCATTCAGTCGAAAGAGTATTTTGGCCAAAAGAGAATTACCGAAAAGAAAATATCCAGATGACTGCCTTTACACACAACGTAGGGTGTGGTCAATGCAATCGCTCGATTTGACATTTCATGTTTCGGCCGGAAAAAATAGTTCGGTTGAAAACAATATCTTTCGACAGAAAAATAATATTAGTGCCAATCGAAAAGGTTTTTTCGAATTTTGAGACCTGATTGTCATGGAAGTGTAACCCACCTCCATGATTTCACCCATATATATATATATATATATATATATATATATATATATATATATATATAGAGAGGAGGAGAGAGAGAGAGAGAGAGAGAGAGAGAGAGAGAGAGAGAGAGATAATAATTTTTAAACAATTTTTTCAGACAAAGTTTGTATTGCAAGTCTCAAATGTCTTATTGATCATATATTTATAATTTCTTTCTATAATTTAAATATAACCTAATTCTTGGATTCATTAAATTGATGTTTATATTGTAAGTGAAAAGAACATCCATATGTTCTTTCAACTAAGGTTGACAAATATTATCATTGATGTCAACCCTTGAGAGTGATATTGTAGATTGATGTCAACCTTCAAAGATTGATGTCAACCTTTAGAGATTGTTGTCAACCCTTGAGAGGTCTAGAGATGTTGGACAATTGATTGCCATTTGTATGATCGATATTGATGATAAGTTAGTTTGGTACATTTGATGTAGTCTACATAGCCCCAGAGGTTTGGTCATGGGACCCAAAAGTTGATTAGGGAATATGGACATGAAGGACAATGAAATTTTAGGCAAGACACCATATGAATAGTCCTTGTCATGCATTTTTTGGTAATATGTGGCGCCACATGGTTCCTCACTGTTATGGAGATATGGCCTTGTAAAGTTGGAAGCCCGAAGAGTGGTCAATAATCCCCAGTTTGTTACAAGTCTTTAATGAAAGGGAAAGCTG
Source organism: Picea sitchensis (assembly GCA_010110895.2). Taxonomy (NCBI): domain Eukaryota; kingdom Viridiplantae; phylum Streptophyta; class Pinopsida; order Pinales; family Pinaceae; genus Picea; species Picea sitchensis. The sequence goes on along the minus strand of SNQJ01S0215896.1, from coordinate 12,973 downwards.
TTGTAACAAGAAACCCTAGAAGCTCCCTAAATTAAGGAGAGGAGTTACCTAGAACAAGCAACATACCCCAAGGATTCATTCACAAGTACATACTTACACACTTACAATTGAATATCTATTTTGTGAATGTTATGCTCCAGTTTTATGATATTTTGGCTAGTTTGTGATGACATTTTTTTGAGGTTACAAAGGAAGGTGGAAGGTAAAAATATCGGAGTTGCATAAATCATGAGTAACCCTAGTTTTGAGGGGTATCCGAGCTGCAGTAAGAAGGGTGTGATGCATCAAAGCCAAAGGAGGAAAGCGCTGATATCCATGGGTTGTAGAAGAGAAAGTCATGTATATGTAAAAGGACTTTTGAAAGGTTGTGAAGGGATGTTGGTACCAAGTTTTTGAGGACTTTGGAAGAGTTACATGTTAGTTTATAATACAAAAATTTAGCTACAGGATCAAAGGTAATTGTTAAGGGTTATGGTTTTGGTGTTATGGTAAATGCATGGTGATGATAATATGAGATATGGTACATCTGCAGGATGTGTTATGATAAATTGATTAAAAACATTATTGGCTATCTCATTTATATGTTATGGTGTATACTTGAGTCTTATCTTATGGTACATGGCATGATTGAGAGTGATATGGTATATGGTTGAGACACTTTTATGGTTGATGTACATGTATTGAATGGTTGATGCATGGTTGGCACATGGTATGATACATGGTATAGTACAACATTGATACATGGTATGGTGTTGATGTACATGGTTGATGTGGTTGATGTTCATTGTTGGAACATGGTATGATACTACATGGTATAGTACAAAATTGATACATGGTATGGTGTTAATGTATTAGTGGCTGAGGTGCAATGGTTGATGCACGACGGTATGGTGTTGAGGTGCATTGTTGATGCATGGCTTTGGATACAGTAAAAGTTGGTGGATGAAGATGCACTTGGTGTGGGTACAAGTTGTGGTAACATGATTGATGTTTTTATGGTACATGGTTGATGGTACAAAGTTGCTACAATGGTACAGTTATAATTTGTTGAGACACATATATTGTGATGGATTGTTGGTGATATTGGTAAATACTTGGTAGAGGCATGTGTTGGGTATGTTGAGCATATGGTTTTGAGATATGATATTAAGGATATTGCCATGATTTGGCATGTGTATGTGAGTGGATCCGTCTATGATGAGTGACAATGATTGGTTGTACAAAGTTGTTGTGACAAAGGATCAACCTAATGTGTCACAAGTAGTTGACAGGGCGCTGACAAGGGAAGTGATTGTGGTAGTGATATTTGGTCTACATTTATATTTTGTGGAAACATGATGGGGTAAGTAAAGGGGTTGGAGCCAAAGAATTAGGAGTTGGAGCTTCCTTCATATTGGAGCCTAAGAACTAGATGGTTGTATCCACATTATGGTTGTACCTGAAGAACATAGGGAGTTATAGCCTCCTTATAGTTGTAGCCAAAGAATTAGGGATTTGTAGCTTCCTTTAGGTTGGAGCCCAGAATAGGGGGTTGGAGTCTCCTCCGCTGTATTCAGAATTTAAGTTCTCGTGGGTTTCCTATGAATGAATTCTGATATATATAAGAAAACATTATGTGGTTTTCTCCCATTTGGGTTTCCACGCAATTATGGTGTACCTTTGGTTTTGTTTGTTATTAATTTAGGCAGATCCGGTGGATTAACCTCGCGGGTTGAGAAACCGTGACTCGTGGGCATCTAAGCCGTCAAAATCACCCGAGGATCGGACCCGGCCTGAGCCACACCAACACTTAACATGGTTGATTTGTCCCCGCAGGTTTCGAACCGTGGACTTTAACATCACGGAGTGGTTTAACAACACTGGCCACCGACCGCCCTACACCTCGGGACATACTAGTGTACTTTGTTATTGATGTGATGTTGATGTGATGTTGCTTATGCTTATATTGCTTATGATATATATATATATATATATATATATTGATGCATTCATAGATGATACATTTATGATATATTGTTTAACATTGTTGTTAAAGGAAAGAATATATATTGTTGTTAAAGTGGTACAGCAAGTTCCTTACATCGATTCACCCCCCTTTCAGTATTCCAAAAATTGGTATGAGAGAAGTTTCCTTCAAGGAAATATTTTAACCATTGGAAGGTAGATCATGGGAGGCAATATGAATGGATCACCAATGTTCAATTGTCAGAAGGATATGAAGTATGAATTTTGGAGTTCTCGAGATGAAGTTATTTTTACAGGCATAGGGTTATGATGTTTGGCACTCATATACTACAAGATACAATGATACAAAGAAACTAAATACTACAGCCAAGAAGGAATTGAAAAGGAACACAAAAATAGCAATGGATTTTATCATGGAAGGATTGCAAGGATTCAAGAAGGACAAAGTGGGAAATGTTCATGAGATAAAGAACTATGGATAAGCTACATAATGTCTATTCTTATCCCATTACAGAGTCAAATATTGTTGAATAATATGAAGGTACAAAACAAGAGCCAAGATGCTCATCATGTTAGAGAGATTCAAAAGAAGAACAGTTTGTAGTCACCGTATGGGTTCTTTTATTTACTTGTGAAGAGAGCGGACATCTTGAAATTGAATGTTGTTATTTGAAGAATGAAAATTATGAGATAGAAAATCCCAATGAAATAGAAGACAACCCTGATGTTTAAATAGAAGAATCTCAGAACACCAACTATAAAGAAGTCGATCATATGATCATGATGTTAAATGGTCAGCTAGAAGAAGCCATAAGGACTGAAGAAACTCTCAAGGATTAGAAGCAATGTTTGGAAATCAAAATAGAAGCACATAAGGAAGAAGCACAAATGAGAGAAAGATATTGACAGATCATCTTAAGGAACTTAACTAATGACTTAAATCAACTTGAAGAGAATTTGTCAACAAGAAAATATACTTTCCAAGAATAGTTTCAAAGAGATTGTATTGTGAATTGTAGTGTGAAATCAATCCACAAGAAGAAAGGAAGATTTCCGAGTACATAGAGATGATGAGTCTATAGATGAAGAGGAAGATTAATCCACATAATAGAGGGTACCTTTCTAAGCCATATATCTGGAGACTCCCATAAATATGTATGTTGAACATGGGGAGTTCATGTAGACACCTAGATTAGAGAACCATCTTTTAAGTAGTATGAAGTGTTTGTAGAGACATATTCAGAGCAGTAAGATAGAATACATATATAGTAACATATTGATCAGTATAGAAGTAGTGTTCCCACACATGTGCTGAAGACATAATTTTATGATTCTATTGAACATATGTACTCAGGAATGGATATCTTCAATACAAGTTTTCCTAGACATGTAGATTTTGATGAGAAGATAGATCAGGTTAGTGGAAATATTTCGATTCATTCTAATAAACAAGAAGATGTGATGATAAGTTGTATTATATTCAAGAAAAGTCTTCAGAATGGCACAATGATAGAGGGGTCAACATTTTGGACAATTGAGTAGAAGGGTTATGAACAATTTCCTATTATGGAAAGAGATGGATTCATGAGATGCTTGGTAGGTACAAAGAGCATGGGGCAAAGAAGATGAATAATACTTTATTTACAATTGAAATCAGTTGGAATAAGAAAGGCAAGCAAAGAAAGGAAAAATGGGTAATAGGCAGAGAAATTGCAATAGGAATCTATACTACTGGAAGGACATTGTCGAAAGCAATATGGTCATGAACATGACAAATAAAATGAAGAAATCAAATTCTTTGAATGTTTTTATATATGCCAGCACAAAATTTCAAGAGAAGCACCAATGGACAATAAAAAAAAATGGAAGAGAGGAAAGGAAACATATACAAGAAACCCCACATTTATCTACACGACATCTTACGGAGAAGTCAAGGATGAAAAAATCATCAAAGAGAGATCGAGAAAGGAATATTAGTAGCATACACATAATGAGACATACCCACAAGGGAGCTATTCATTTTCCCATGATTGTCAGAGAAGGTACAATATTAGGAGGAGTCATATCAACAAGGAGAGTTAACCTTGGTCAAAGATGAAGAGAAAGAACAGAGGCATGAAGATGTGGGAGAAACCCCAAGAGGTGATGCCCTTTGAAATTGATGTCAAAGGGGAGAGATAGAAACATTGATGAGGAGAAATGATCACAAGGGGAGAATGAGCATGGGTGTTTCCATGTTCACATTTTCCATCAATGAAAAAGGGGATATTGTTGATTATTTCATTGGATGTCAACCCCTGAAGCTGCTATCTTGAGATTTATAAGGTCACCTTTGATGTCAACCCTGGAGAGGTCCAGAGATGTTGTAAACTTAATTGACATTTGTATGATCGATATGGATGATTATTTAGTTGGGTAGATTTGATGTAGTATACATGTAGCCCGAGAGGTGTGGTCATGGGACCCAACTTGATTAAGGAACTATATGGACATTATGATAGTGAAAATGTAGGTGATACACTCATAGCTAGATAGTCCTTGTCATGCAATTTTGGGTAATATGTGGTATGCCACATGGTTCCTCATGGTTAGGAGATATGTCCTTGTAAATTTGAAGCCCCGAGTGGCCTCAAGAAGCCCTAGGTTACAATGTCTCTTTAATGAAAAGGAAAAAGTTGTTGTAACAAGAAACCCAGGAGCCCAAAAATAAGGAGAGGAGTTACCTAGAAAGCATAACATACCATGATCCATTCACAAGTACATACCTACACACCTACAACTGAATATCTATCTCAGAACAAGTTATGGTCTAGTATTGTGATATTTTGGCTAGTTTGTGATGATATTTCTGAGGTTGTGAAGGAAGGTAGAAGGCGAAAGTATTGGAGTTCGAGAAAGCATGAGTAACCCTAATTTTTGAGGTATCCATGAGTTGTAGGTCAAAAGGGAACAGATGTACACAAGCTGCAGTGGAGGAAAGCCCATATATCCACGGTTTGTAGAAGAGAAATTCGTGTATATGTAAAAAAGCACTTCAGAAAGGTTGTGAAGGGACAAGGTACCAAAGTTACCGAGAACTTTGGAATAGTTAAAGGTTAGTTTACAATAAATCAGGTCAGCTGCAGGATTAGAGGTAAGTTTTAAGGGCTATATATGGTGGGGCAGGGTACATGTATGGTGATGATATTATGTGATATGGTACATCTTGGTGATGTTATGATATTACTGATTAGAAGCATTACATCTTGGTGTATGGTTTAGTCACATGTTATGGTGTATACATGAGGCTTATCTTATGGTACATGACTTGAATGAGAGTGATATGGTATGTGGTCGCGATATTTTTATAGTTGATGCACATGGTTGATGGTTGGTTGTCCATGGTTGGCACATTATATGTATTACATGGTATGGTGTTGATGTACATGGTTTATGCATGGCTGGCACTTGGCATGGTGTTGATTTACATGGTTGATATACATTGTTGAGGTGCACATTGATACACGATTTGGTACAGCTCAAGTGCATGGTTGATGCAACGGTTTGATTACAGCGCAAGTTGGTACGGTTGATGCACTTGGTTTTGTACAAGTTGTGGTACACAATTCATGTTTTGTATCGTACATGATTATTGTCTTTATGGTATATTATTGATGCTACAAAGCTGATACATGGTACAAGTTATACTGAGACGACATCTTGTGATAGTATGTCAGGATGTTGGTACACGCTTGCAGGAGGCATGTGTTGGTAATGTTGATCATATGGTTTCCGAGATATTCTTGGTGATCTTGGCATGATTTTCTTGCATATGTGAGTGGATTTGGTTCATGGATGAGACAGTGATTGATTGGAAAAGTTGTTGTGATAGTCATTGACAAATGATAGGTTGATACAAAGGATGTGCTGATGTTATAGGTTGTTTACAATGGCAAGCACAGGTAGTGGCAGTGGCAATGATTGTGGTAGTGATAGCCATTCTACATTTATATTTTTAGGCATATGATAGGGAAAGGAAAGGTTGTTAGTAGTCCACCCTAACTGGATGGAGAAAACTGCATTTGGAGCTTCCTTCGTGTTGGAGCCTCGTAGAACTAGGTGGTTGTATCCACCTTCAGCTTGGAGCTAGAATCAGGCTGTAGCTCTTCTAGTTGACAGATAATCCAAGGAGTTGTATCTTGCTTTGTGTTTGTTTTACAATAGGGGTTGATCCTCCTTCCAGTTGCAACTAGAGAATTTGGAATTTGGTTCTTCCTATGAATGAATTCTTGATATATATAAGAAAGCATTATGTGGTTTTCCCATTTGGGTTTCATAAAATAGTGGTGTATTGTGTTCTGATGATGTTGATGTGATGCTCTGCTCAATTCCCATGGAAAGAGTTAGTATATATATATATATATATATATATATATATATATATATATATATATATATATATATATATATATATATATATATATATATATATATATATATATTGATGCATTCAGATGATACATTGATGATATACTACCAAATATTGTTCTTAAAGTGAAAGAATATATATTGTTGTTAAAAGTGGTATAAAGTGATCATACTGATTCACCCCTCCTCTCAGTATTTCAACAATATATCCCTCATATTTTTATATAATAAAAAATCCCCCCTTGTCATTAACTTCCAAAACCACTTCAGATACATTGAGGACCAACTCATCATCATTTACATCCTTCACAAAACTTTTATTCTTTAGGGGGGGTGATGGCGTATTCACTCAATGAACCTATGACATGGCATGAAAATTCATGGGATATTAATGAATACCCCTAGTTTTACTAGATATTGAAAAATACCCAAAAAAATATTGTTGTTGAACCATCCTCCCAATACATCTTTCCAATAAAAAAACCCTCATTTTTACTAGATACCCCTTTTTACACCCCCCTAATACCTATAAACCCCATGTAGCATACCTAGCCACTAGGATGGGCCACTCTACTCCAAAATGCTCTAATTCCACTCTGTAATTTTACCAACCACCAATAGGATGGGTCACACTACTGCAATATCTCATCTCAAGAATAGATTTCTAGTTTTTGATCCAATATCATACTTATTGAACCAAGAACAAATATATGATGACAATTACTTAATAAATAAGCATGAAATAAATTCAATAACAATACATGAAATAATCAAGATTCATGCTAAACATAAAAATACTTCTTAAACATAACATGCACATCCATAACCAGTAAGCAAGCAAATTAAAGATACATATCTCAAAGATAATAATCAATACATAGCAGAAATAAATATACAAGTAAAGGAAACCATGACAGAGATTACTTATCTTAGATAAAAACCAATCACCAACTAGATACAGACCAAGGACGATCCACCCAACCTTAGATGCAGTTGTTCCAAGTCTCAATAGTAGGTCACCCCCAAGCTAGGGCTATGAATCCACAAGGACAGGTTCCAGAGAAACAATCAAATTCCCAGATCAGTTAGCACTCAAGATCTCACATGCTTCTCAACCCACAACAATCCAAAGTAGACCAAAACTCTTCTCTCCATCCCGCACAACCCAAAGACAATGAACCCCCTTCATTGCCACACAGTCCCTCTAGTTGTGAACTTATTTATAGGTCTCTAGTGCATCTAGTCTAGAATCTCCATGCTGGGACTCCCAAGACTAATGACTATGAACCAATTTTATCACATGTGAATTCACCTCAAGCATATAGGAACCATTTCATGGTTGGAATACACCAGTAATTACTACAACTAACAAAAAAATGGCTTCTTTCTTCAATAGTTTGTTCCCATGTTCCCACCAAGAACCAAAATGAATGAATCAAATGATACATTAAAAAATATAGAACAAGCCTCAAACAACCCACACGAGAGGTTTATATAATTACATGGAATCAAAAACCATGTGGCCTTCCCCCCAAGAAGCTCATGTAACCACTCCTCTCAATTAAAAACAAGATGGTGAATACAATAATAATAAAATACTTATCCCCTTTATCCCCCTCTCTCATGGAATCATATCCCTCTATAACTCTTATCCTTTTCCATATTACAACCAGTGATGTATTTTATTATTTGTGATGCTCAAAGTATTACATTTCTTCGACACTCTAGTCCCTTTTAATTGTTCAAGAACTCCAGACTCTCATCAAATAAAAAAAATACCTTATACATATGGGGACTCTAAAATGGGGTATTACATTCCCCTCCCCCTTATTTTGTCACTGTCCTCAGTGAATATACAAAAAAGAATTCAAAATTTCAAAATTCTTCAAAAATTCGTGGGTACTTTTCCCACATAGAATCTTCATGCTCCCAAGTAGCATCTTCAGGACTGTATCAAGTCCACTGAATTTTTACCAGTTCTATGACTCGATTTAAGAGAATTTTGAATTTTATATCCAATATGCACACCGTCTATACCTAAAAGTCTCCTTCTATCTCCACCTGAATCAAATCCCAATCAATAACATGGTTAGGATCGTGTACATAATTTTTCAAAAGAGAGACACGAAATACATTATGCACATTCATGGAAGTATATGATGCAAGCATGTATGCAATTGACCCTATTCTATCTAATATCTCAAATGGACCACAAAATATGGCTACTAGCTTTGTACAACTACCCAACTTCAATGAGCTCTTCTTTGGCTTCACTTTCAAAATCACATGCTCTCCCACTTTAAATTCTCTAGTTGTATTTCTCTTATATGTATAAATCCTCTTCCTATCATGTGCTTCCTTCAAATTCTGCTTAATTTTAACCATCTGGTCTTCCATATCCTTGAGAAATTTAGGCCCAAGTACTACTCTATCTACTGGGTTGTCCGAACTCACTGGAGTATTTCATTTTCTACCATAAAAGCTTCAAGTGGAATCATATTCAGTTAAGCTTGATACCCATTATTATATGAAAACTCAACCAAATGAAAGTAATCTTCCCACTTAGATAGTTTATCCATCACATACATTCTCAACATGTATTCAATCACTTGGTTGACTCTTTATGTCTGCCCATATGACTGTGGATGCTATCTTGTGATAAAATTCAAATTTCTAACAAATCCTTTAAATAATACTCTCCAAAATTTTGAAGTTAACTTTGTATCTTTGTCTAATAGAATTTCCCTAGGTATCCCATGCAACCTAGCAATTTCCTTCATGTAAATTTCTATAATATTACTCGTTGTATGAGTCATGTTTTACAGGCACAAAATGAGCATCCTTTGTCAATTTATCAACCACTGCCATTATTGAATCATGTTTCCTTGTTGTTCTGGGAAACTTAGTGATAAAATCAATTGTTACCACTTCTCCTTTCTTCTATATAATTGGTAATGGTTGTAGCAAACCTGATGGGTGTCTATGCTCAAACTTCACTCTTTTAAATTCCATACATATGGCAATGTAAGTCAACAACATCCTTCTTCATTCTAGGCCAAAAGAATTGGCTTCCTACTACTGTAATTGTTTTTTCGTAACCAAGACATATGGAACATTATGCATTTCCTTTAATACCGAATTCCTAAGTTCTCTAGAACTAGGAACATAAATTATATTTTTATGCATAAGTAATACATCTTCTTTAATCTCGTATTCTTTAATTCTATGTTTTACATTTTCCTACTCTAAACTTTCGTTTACTTGTAGGTAATGCTAGTCTATAACAACAAAATCTAAAAAAACAATATTCAAATTTGACTGATCCATACTAATGGCTGTAGCATGCATGAGATGGACTCTTATGTTGAGTGCGTCAACAACTTTATTTTCTTTTCCTTTGATATACTTGATGTCAAAGTCATACTCACTTAAAAATTCCAGCCATATTGTCTTCCTAGCATTAAAAGTTGGTTGTTCAAAAATATATTTCAAAACACTATGGTCTGTTCTTAATTCAAATCGCTTTCCTATGCGATAATGTCTCCATCTTTAATGCATGAACTATAGAAGAAAGATCCAAATCATGTGTGGCATAATTCCTCTCATTTTCTTTAAGCTTGTTGGACTCATAACTAATTACATGTCCATTTTGAGTGAGGAGTCCACCAAGTCCTTCCTTCCATGCATCTGTACATACCACAAAATTCTCATTTATGTCAACAATCTTTAAATAGGTGCACTAGTAAGTAATCATTTTAACAAATCAAAGTTTTCTTCACACTCTGGTATCCATTCAAATTTAATTCCCTTCTTTTTCAAAGAAGTGATGGAATGAGTAGTCTTAGAGAATCCTTTTATAAATCTCATGTACTATCCAGTTAATCCCATAAAAGATATGACTTATAAAACATTTATTGGTGTTGGACATCCTCAAATGGATTCATTCTTCTCTATATCCACTCATATTCCATCTTCTCAAACGATGTGCCCTAAATAATGGATATGTTCGTGTTAAAAGGAACACTTTCTTAACTTGGAATACAATTGATGTTCCCTTAGCACTTGTAACACCAACCTCAAATGATGTTCATGCTCTTCCTCTGACTTAGAATAGATAAGTATTTCATCCAAAAACACAATGACAAACTTATCTAAATAATGTTTAAATGTGTCATTCATTAAGCACATAAATACAACTGGTGCATTGGTCAGTCCAAATGGCACCACTACAAATTCATAATGTCCATACTTGGTTCTAAAGGTTGTTTTTCTAATGTATTATTCATTGAATCTTACCTTGTGGTATCCTAATCTCAAGTCTATCTTTAAAAATATAGTTTCCCCTCTTACATGATCAAAGAGGTCATCAATTCTGGGTAGAGGGTATTTTTTCTTCACGGTGGCTTTATCTAACTGTCTAAAGTCAACACACAGTCTCAACATTAGATCATTATTTTTGACAAAGAGTATTGGTGCTCCCCAAGGTGAAACACTTGGGCATATGTACATTTTCTTTAAAAATTCTTAGAGCAGCATTTGAAATTATTTTAATTCTGGTGTACTCATTCTGTAAGGTGTTTTTCGATACCAGGGAAGCTTCTGGTACTAAATCAATAGATAAATCTATCTCCCTCTTAGGTGTCAATCTTGGTATTTCATGGAATACATCTTCAAACTCTTGCAATACTGAATAACCTTCAAGTCTTGGCCCTTTTTTCATTTTTGGCTCCTCCACATGAGCTACATACAACTAACATTCTTTTCTAAAATATCTCTTCAACTATAAGGCTGAAATACCTCTTATAGAAATGGGTCTTGGAATTCCTTTTACATTTCTTTGTTTTCCTTCTTCATCGAGACATGTAAATATATTGTTATGACAATCTAGGACAACATGATGTTGGTCCAACCAATCCATTCTAATTAGGATATAATAAGGTCCTAATGGAATGATATTCATATCAACATTAGTACTCACTCCCTTTAGATTTATTAGACAACCTTTAATAGTCTCATTGATACTTCTTTTGGTTCCAATGTATAAATGAACCAAACTTGATTTTTCAAGCTCACGTTTCTCAAAATGTAATCTATCCACTATTTTAGGATCTATGGAACATGGATTTCTCCTAAATCAATTAAAATGACAACATGGTGATTAATTATTTTACCTTCCACTTCGATCATATTGGATTTTTATTATGCTTGACGATCTTCTAAGGATACATATATTTTTCTCATGTCTTCTACTGTTGTAACCTCTTGGATGGTGTGCATGGTCTTCATTTTATCTCCTCCATGAGGGAAATCCTTTTACATGTGGTCTTCTTTGAATCCCCAACATTGGATGGGTGGTATTCCCCTTTTTTCCCAAGGGATCTTCTCTCTTTGAGTCATCCTTAGCAAATTGATATTTCTGATTTTTATTAAGATTGTTTATGTTGAAAGGAGGTTGGAATGGTCCCTTCCTTCTCTGATCATATTTCTATTTATTCTTAGCCTTCCAAGATTTATGTAAGGATTATAATCCCTTTCCTTGTTCATACAGGTACATATCCTTCATGATAATCTCTGTCAAATTTCTGATCTCATCATATTGAATATTCTCTTTCTAAAAGGATGAAAGTCCACTCAGGAACCTTTGTATCTTCACCTTTTCATCCTTTGTAAACCCTACATGCTTCAACAATCCCAATAACTTATTTTCATATTCTTCCATGTTCATGCTTCCTAACATGAGTTCAAAGAACTCTTGCATTTTCTTGTCATAAAAAATTTCTGAAATATACTCCTTTTGGATATACCTCTTGAACTTCTTCCAAGTGATCTTGCTCTCATTAATCTGTTCAACTTTCTTAATCTCATCCCAGCACATAGCATCTTTTCCATGTAAATGGTATGTGCCAATTATGGCTTCTCGGTTAGATGAGTAGTTGTGCAACTGAAAATAATTCTCGACTCCTAGAAACCATGATTCAACATCATATTCCCTTTCTCTTTCATCATCAAGGGATGGTGGCTTAAGATTCCTCATCTCTCCTTGAAAACTATCCAATTCATGTCTTTTTCTTTGGTTCCTAGCAGGAGACACCTCTGGACTTCGTATGGAGTCTTCAGATGCATAAAATTTACTTCTTGAATTAGGAGGTGAGTGATGTCTATAAATTTTTCTAGTATTTATTGAATGACCATCTCTTATGTAATTAGATCTTCTTTCATGTTGACTCCCTTCTTCCTCTTTCCTTGATTTTGATCTATTATTTGCATGCCTATGCAACTGATTTAGGATTTGCATCACTGGAGCATTTATTTAATTTTTTTCTCTCATCAACTTATTATTTTCTTATATGTAACTCTACACTTATGTTCTCAATATTCTCACGGTCTCTATTAATGTTTCATGTCATCCTTTGTTCTTGTGGCCATTCGATTCTATATATGCATTTCCAACAATGATATTTTGACCTTTGGCTTCTTTATCATGACTAAAGGCTCCCTCTACTTCCTCCATGTCCCAAATATTCATTATTATCTTGAACTGATATGTTTATATTCCCTTAATTCCTAAAAATATGCAAGAAACCATTTTTCTTGGAAATTT
>SNQJ01S0215895.1:0-15528 GCA_010110895.2 Picea sitchensis | reverse complement strand
TGGGATACATGGGTTTATCTTTCTCCTGGGCAACCAGAGCTTTGTTGGAGGTACTTGCATTGTTGATTACTCCAAGTTGTATAATCTTATCTTCCTCTCTAATCAAAGAAGCATAAAAGGACTCAAGAGTGGGTTTGTCATAATCTTTCCCTAGAGCCTCTCTCATGGCATAAAAGGTATATACACACACACAATATGAACTACCTAGCTTAGAAAGGATAATATATATGCAACTCTCTTCCATCATTTCTATCTTACATTCTTCACATAAAATTCTTAGTGTTTTAAACCTAGATAGATAGTCTCCAAGGAAAGAAAAATCACTTAGACTCAAGGTTAGTATTTGATTTTATAATTGTTGTGCTCAAATTATATTGAGTTTACCAAACACAGATTCAATCGTGTTCCAAGCTTCTTCGAGGTCATCAATTCCTTGAAGGTGGTACCTTAAATCAGGAGAGATGGACATTCTGATTAGTTCATGTGCTTCGTCATTCCTATTATCCCATTTGGCTTTCTTATCATCATCAATGGGTGTTGTTTCCTTTCCCAAGGTAATATGGTACATTCCTTTACTTCTTAATAAATCTTCCATATGGGATTTCCATTGGAAGTAGTTGTTGCTAGTAAGCAAGACATTACTTGTAGAAGCCATATTAAATATGCAAATAATGTGGATTTAAAAAATGAAACTAATGATTTGATAATGAGTTTACCAAACACGTATCCAATCGTGTTCCAAGCTTCTTTGGGGTCTTCAATTTCTTGAAGGTGGTACCTAAATCATGAGAGACATTCTCACTAGTTCACGTAAGGTTTCGGCCATTCCTATTAATATCCCATTTGGCTTTCTTATCATCAATGGGTGTTGTTTCCTTCCCAAGGTAATCCGGTACATTCCTTTACTTCAATAAATCTTCCATATGGGATTTCCATTGAAGTAGTTGTTGCTAGCAAGCAAGACATTACTTCAGGTAGCCATTAAATATGTAGATAAAATGGATTTAAAAAATGAAACTAATGATTTGGATGGAAATAGAAGACCTGAAAGTTATGCGGTTTTAAAAAAAAGACATTAAAATGGACTGATGAGAGTTATGCCCTTTAAAAACAAAGGATTAAACGGTAACCAAATAACCGTAGGATAGTGTAAGTCGCTTTATGAAGTGACCCACTTTATAAAGAGAAGTGGGGATCGACGCTTTACAATGAAGTTACTTTTATGTTATAAAAAGATGTACGAAAAAATAAAATATTAAAAGCTACTTATAGTGATTCACTTATACTTGAAGTGAAATACAATTTTACAATTTTTGGCATGAACTTTTCAAAAAGTAACAAAAGAGAGAGAACTCAAGACCCTTACTTAATAAGGCAACTTTTAACCAAATGATCTAGCAAAAACATATTGTAATGTCCAAAGGAGGATTTGGGGTGTTTCTTTTGTTGTTGTTGAAGACGACTTTGATCTCGATTTCAGAAACACAATGAAATATAGTAATACACATAAACGCAGAGATGCAAATGAAATGTTGACTTCATTTCATTAATAACAAATGACTAAATATGCTTACAAACAGAATCAAAATAAACTAGCTACATACCGGTAGTTATCTTTGAAGAGATGTGGTTGCTACTCGGATCCGTGAGAAGATGATCACAATGAGGCTCTAGAGGCCTTTTTACAATAGACGAATGCCAAAAGTCATATACATCCAAAAACTCTAACCCTAGGAGATGAAGCGCCAAAGTCATAAAGGGCCTCGCTTGGGCAAGTTAGTACATCAACTTCCCTGGTCATAACTTTTGCATAAGACCCTTTTTAGGCATGTGATAGCTCATAGTAAAGGTATCATCAGTAGTGATTCATTTTGGGGTCTTCAATCATGCCTTCATTGAGAACCTCGACTTCAAACCTTCATTTGTTCCCAAAATGGCCTCCGGAAGTTAAAACCCGCAAAATAGTAAACAGCCTGCCGTAAAACCGCTTTTGGAGCCGGGCCGTGCTGTGGCGGCCACCGATATCCACCTCGACCAATCCTCCCTTCCCAGGGAAGCAATGGTCCCCATTGGCGCTGAGTTCCTCCATGAGATGAGGAACCGGCCGAATCCTTGGTCCCCGTGAGCTCATTTGCTCGGTGAAGGAGTTAGTCTTTGACAACTCGAGCATAGCTAAGATCCTTTGTTTTCAGTGCTTGATCCGCGGTATCCATGATCTGATCAGTTATGGCTTATTCCATGCAAATTCGATTTAACTCGCTATGTGAGTTATTTCCCGCCATGCCTGGATGCGTCACAGCAGAGGTAGGGCCAAGGCCCACATTGAACATCGGTGCGCAATCCAAGGAAGGGTGTATTGTTGAGCTCAAAATCATTTTCCCCACATCCTTGGTGATGGTGAAAATGGCCCATATCAAAAGCGACTTAGCTTGCAAGGTCCAACAGGCTTCCTTTTGCAAATGTACCACACTTTGTCTCCCATTTGGAAGTTGTGTGGCAACCGATGTTGATCATGTCGCTTGTATCTTTATACCGGCTCATTCCAAGATGTCGCTTTTTGACCCTGCTGGCGGATGTGTTGAATGTGCTCAATGAATTTGTTTTCCATCTACCCCGACTGACATGAAGTTTAAATCTTCCTCGAAAGTAGCCACAAATGGTAATGGCTATGTCAATTGGGACAGAGTGGTCGAACTGCCCACTTGAAAGGGTCAGGGCTAGTTGAGTCATGGAGAGCCCGGTTGTAGCCGTGTTGCACATAGGGGAGGTTTCATCCCATGTGCTGCAGGATGCTTTGAATTGTACATGCGCCAGAATGTGTACAATCATCCGGATGACGACCTCTGTATGGCCATCAATTTAGGGGTGGAAAGAAGTGGAATTAATGATATTGGTGTCCAAAAATGACTAGAGAATCGACCAAAATGTACTAAGGAACCTACTATCCCCGACTGAGATGATAGATCATGGGATCCCAAAGTGTACCCACACTCGCTCAAATAAGAGTTTAGCAGCGTTGGCTTCGGCCAGGATATTCTTTTGCGCCATCATAATGGACATCTTCGTAGAATCTACCGACTCCACCACAAAACACGTACTATTGCCATGCTTAGGAAGTCTCGACATGTAATCCATAGAGATGATTCCCGCTACGACCGGGAAGGAAGGATAGAGGCCTTGTTGCTTGATGGTCGGTTTGGCAATAGCATAGGCAGTGCAGGACCTAATAAACTTGTCGACATCCTGGCGCAATTTAGGCCAACATAAATGATTTTGTAGTATTTCCACTATTTTCTCGACCCTGAATTTCCCAGCGACCCGACTATAGTTTGTTTCCCAAATCATCTTGGCACGCCTTCTTGAAGGAACATAAAGGTGTCCTAAGTGACAAAGCAGGCACGGAGGTGAAAATTGGGAACTTGCTTTCCTCCAAGAGTGTATTGTATGTGGGTCAATTCTCGATCACGTGTAGAGAAGCCAGCCAATCGAAGCCCTCTATGCCCACAAGAGTTGAGCATGCTGGTTAGCTTTATGATGGGTGGTCGATCGAGGCAAACCGCAACATTATTGGTGCTGCCTTTTGTACTTAATGTTCAAATCAAACCGCGTATGTGATCCACTTCTCGATGGCTTATCGCTCACAACTTCCCTTTGTGTCTCAGATGAAATCCCAGGTCGGTGGTCGGGCGGTGGATGACTGCTTTTCCCAGCACAAATGCTTCCATTGTCGACAAGCCCGCACAAGGAATACATTTATTTGTCATAAGGGGGATACTTCCGTGATCAGGCTCTTAAAGTGTCTCACTGCGGATATATGCCATCAAGTGCCCATGTTGAGTAAGGACTTCCCCAATAGCATAGTCGGCGGCATCTATCTCGATCTCAAATGGTTGTTGCGTGTCCGGGTAGGAGAACCGGCAGAGCAGGTATGTATGTTTCAACCTCCTAATGCCTTCTCTCGCTGAGATTTAGAACAAAATAATTTTGCTTTAGCTCATCCCTTGGTGAATTGACTAAAGGGCCAAGTGATACGAGAGAAACCCAACACAAACGCGGTAGAAATTGGCAAGATTCTAAAAGACACAGAGCTCAAGTAGGGTGGTTAAATGCCATCTCAAATGACTTGGATCTTTGCTGATCCACATGCACCCCCCATCAATACCGTATCCCATATCAACCCGGTTATGCCAAAAGCATTTCTCCAAATTGGCACACAACTTGTGGCTGTCAGCAGTGTTTGGAGGACCCATCGGATATGGTGGAGGCAGTTTTCCCAAGTCCGGCCGAAGATCGGCCTCATCCAAGTACACACTACAAATGAGTTGGTGAATGGCCGCAGATGTCATCCATTAGCTCCTGCTGAAGGTTGGGCAGGCATTCATTAACCCGAAATGCGCACGCAACCATTCAAAAGGCCCTCCTTGGATTTGAATGCAGCTCACACATCGTAAGGTTCGATTAGTACCGGTGACAAATTCCGCATTCTGCTGATCTTTGCCAAATATTTTTCCTTGAGTTGTCCGTAAGGTCATCAATCCATGGACGGGGTAATCTATTCAACCGTGATCATCTTATTCAAGGCCCGATAATCAAATGCAAAGCCCCATGTCCCATCTTTCTTCGCACTAAGATAACGGCTCTATTGTGGCGTATGAACTCACGGATGTGGACCTTTCTTCGCAATAGCTCCCACCCCGCCTTCTTGATTGCCATTCTCTAGGACGGGACGAGCGCCAGATGGGTCCATTGGGCGCGGCACTGGGTCGACGGATGGGTGCTTGGACTCCGGCAAGTAGAGAGGCACCCTCAGGGAGGCAGTTGTCCCCATACCTCACCACTCCATTCATCTATTTTTCATGCAAGGCCTGGTTCGCATGTCATGGCCACGGGCCTTCCGCTTGCCTTGAGGGCGGATCATCGTGAAAACAAATTTCCCTGTTTGAGATGAGCTTACCGCATTGTTTTGAAGTAACAAAAGAGATGGTGGTAGAAGTGTGCTATTCTCGTTATCCTGTACAACTTATTGCCCAATGTGATAATAAATAAAGACGCAGGCCTAGACTCATACACAAAGATGTCGCTTTCCATGCTAGGGTTGGCCTAATAATACATCAAATAAGAGGAGCAACATCACATAATACCTCATCCGAAGGGCTTGATGTTGTAGGAAATACATTGTTGGCTGACGCAGAGGTCCCTTCCCTGGTGCAACCACCCAATGGTGTATGGTTGTGGGTAAGCCGTGGGTCGGCAAATTAACCGCTTCATGACTTCTACCGAGATGAGGTTCTTTTGCCCCAATTATCGCATAATGAATCAACGGAACCCTTACCCACATCATGGAATGGAAGAGACGCTTTGCATCCTCTAGATCTTCTGGTTCCTACTTCTGGATATTCATGGTGGCAACACGGCTGCTAACCGCATCGAGCACCGCCCCTTATCATTCTGTCGCGTTCTCGATTCAGATTTAGAGCATGTATCCATTCGTGTTTCTTCACCACTGGATCGCTGGTCCACACTACTTTGTGCTAGGTGGAGTTTATGGAACTCACACCTACTCGTCTTTTTGGCTTTGTGGTGTTGTTCTTGCTTGTGGCTTTGGCAAGTTGTCCTCGGCTGCCCCTCCTGGCTTGGTCCTTTGTTTTGGTCGAGCAATTCTTTCCGCAGCTTCGACGGCGTAATTCCAAAGTCTCGCTTCTTCCGCTTGAACTGCCAATCTGGCAAAGATATCGATATGTCATTGGACTGCGAGGAAATGTCGAACCTCCATTTCTCCTAATGTATCTATGCGCATAACCGAAGGTACTTTAACACCAAATGTTTCTTTCAATCTTTGATACCCAACTTTGTGCGAGGTATGAAATAGATTTGTAATCTCATGCACACCTTGGTCACTTTGCTGCCGCAAAGTAGTCAATTGTATGTATTTATCCTCATAGCCCTACCTGATAATATAGTTCCTTGATGGCGTCTCGAAATAATTCCAAGTGGGTACAACCGAGAACAAAGAGGCTCCTCCCTTGCCTTCTTTCTCCGAGTAGGTTTCCCACTAGTCCTGACATGTATGCTTTGAG
This sequence comes from Picea sitchensis, assembly GCA_010110895.2. Lineage (NCBI taxonomy): Eukaryota > Viridiplantae > Streptophyta > Pinopsida > Pinales > Pinaceae > Picea > Picea sitchensis. Next base: position 9,451 of record SNQJ01S0215895.1, on the reverse strand, counting down.
AGTACAAAATAATCTTTTCTTTGTCGGAAAAGTCATGAACCGAAATATCCTTCTAACAAATTCAACCATCTACGGTATCTGCATCTATTTTGGTCAAATATGGGAATGTCAACGGTTACTTGTACCTTAAAAGGAGTGGCACCTCCGTAGTGGCTTCCGATGTCGACGCACCGCCGGAACTGGGTTGAAGACCCTCGTTGTCCATCATCGTTTTGGCCGAGGGCCTCCTCGAAAGTAAATACTTTGATAGGGGATCTCCTGCTCTCATATCTTTCTTTTTCTTCCCCATAAGGCCGTCGGGTTTATGTAGGTCGATCTTCAAGAAAGGTTCAACTAGACGAGTCCCAACTCCTTATACCCCATCTCGCTAGACATGCAGAAGGGGATCGAAATGAGCAGACCGCTTTCTGATACCATCGAACCGACGGCGTAGGAACAATAATGAAATACAGAATAGCGCTACAAACGCAGAGATGCAAATGAAATAAGACTTCATTTCATTAATAACAAATGACTAAATATGCTTACAAACAGAATCAAAATAAACTGGGCCTAAGGCTACCGGTAGCTTATTTGAGAAGAGATGTGTCTGCTGCTCGCATCCGTGAGGAGATGATCACAATGAGGCTCTAGAGGCCTTTACAATAGACGAGAATGCTAAAAGTCATATACATCCAAAAACCTAACCCTAGGAGATGAAGCCAAAAATCATGTGGGTCTCTGCTTTTAAGTGTTAGTACATCAACTTCCCGACAAACGTTTGCATACGATATTTGTTTAAAGCACATGATAGCTTGTTGAAAAGGTATCTTCAAGGAGATTCATTTTGGGGCCTCTCGATCATGCCTCTGCCTATCATTGAGAACCTCGATTCAGAAAACCTTCATTTAGGCCCCCAAATGGCCCTCGGTTAAAACCGCTAAATATAGTAAATTGCCAAAATTGCCGAACCTGCTTTTGAGCTACCGCAAAAGGTGGTGGCCACCTATATCCACTGATCAATCTTGAGAGCGACAAAAGAAACTCTTTTCAATAATAAGAAAAAATTTTGATCACAACAAGGGTTAGATCTTTGGTTAGCTTACTCGAAGATGCACCTTTTCCTATCTGCTTCTAATTTGCCGAGATTCACACGGAGCCGGAAAAGAGTAATGCATATCTAAAAGAATAACTCCCTAAAACAAATAATATAAAACTAATCAAAAACCAAAATAAAACTTTGCGTAATTTAAAATGCCTATTCGTGCTTTATAATTCGTGATGGAGGTGTAATGGTCGATCTTGGGAAAACGGAAACCCTTTCGAGTGAAAAGAAAAGTGTCCATGAATCAGTTCTGACGTAATGAAATAGTCCTCTAGCCCATGGAAATGGCAGAAAATGAAGATGAGGCAAATCGTCTTCACAATCTGGACCTAAAACAAGAGTATTTTCAAATAGGCTACATACCATAGTTCAAAAACACGTGTATTCTAATAGAGGACGAACAAATTCAGTAAACACTCATTGTCCCATCAAATAACAACACACCATGTTTTCATCGGTAAACTCCCCACGGGAAACATCCATGAATCAAACCAACGCATTCACTCCTAGAGAAGTTTATTAATGCAAAAGAAAAGATTACATAGAGATTTTACAATAGAGTTTATCACAATTGATCATCGAAATGACCCTCCATGCTCTTAAACAGAGATCATGGACCGACCGGGTGTTGTCACGCATCAACGGTCGCTACACTAAGAGATATGAACCACGATCACTCTATGTCGGAACATATCATGACCATCTGATTTCCTAACTACAATGCATACTCACGCACACTAAAGAAACACACTGAAAACACACTTTTACCACGACAATAATAGACAAAGTAGACTTAACTAACTCCTAAGTGTCTAAATATCCTAACATATTGTTTATATTTTCCCTTTCAAATATGATCTTTAAAATTCTAGAATTTTCAAGTTGATGGATAGGAGAAAAAATATTAATTCTTTTGGGTTTTCACAAAATCAAAACAAATGATAGATAAAAAAATTATTACTATTATTATTTTTATTATTTTGAAATGAGATGCAACTAACAAAATAATTTCATTGATTAAACCAACCAAATGATTTTGTGAAAATGATTATTAATGAACAAAAGACTTAAAACATAATCATAATTTAAAATGAAATTAAACAAAGGGATAAAAATTAATGTTTTCGCTTAAATTAAGATTTCTATGCTCATCTCTCCCTCATTCAAATTTGATCAAATGTGAAAAAATGTCATTGAAAAGATGTGTCGCAATAAAACTCCCAAATTATGAAGCTAATCCATCAACATCAAAACTCTACAGAAAACGAAATGGCATTTGAATTCCATGAAATTCAAACCAAACAAAAGAAAAGAATATAAATTCAAACCAACCTTGAAACAAAGCAAACCAATACCAATACAATCAAGGAAAGGGAACAAATGAAGTTAATAATCCAAGTTAAATTTCAAGGGACCCTAGATTTGGATTAAAGAAAAAGAAGGGGTTGTTAAAATCTCAAATAAATGGTGTACCATCAAGTGAAGCTACTATCTCTGACCTATTAAAATTTCATCACATGGAAGAAGAATAAGACTTGGATATAATTTTAAGTTGTTTTGAAACAAGTCCACTTTAATATTACACAATATCAAGACTTGCTCAGATTTATAGAAAAATATCATAAAAGAAGAAAATAATGCTTTTACATAGGATTATAACATGAAGTTTCATTTTAATCAAAGAGTCATGATGTTTATAAAATGAATTCAATATCGTTGACAGAGATACTGCTGCCAGTAGGCATCCATAACCTCGACAGTGATGTCATTTAACCCACTCAAATTCTTTAATCCCATCCAATAGTTGTATCCACATGATGTATACTTCTTTAAAAGTTAAATTAAATGAATATACCTGCTACCTTTAGACCCAACATTGCTTCAAGCTTCACAAAGAAGCTCATGAAAATCTCCTGACGGTTGTTGTCTTGGTATCATGTGTACACTGGCCAGCTGCTGAGCTCTGCTCAAGACTGACAAAGTTTATGCACACTTCCCACACTTAAGTTCTTCCAAACCTCTTATGACACTTTTAAATAATAATATAATCATAGATTTATTGATGACAAAGAGAGAGGGGTGATACTGAAGGTTAATTGAAATACATGTGAACAATTGAGCATTTTTATTTTTATTTTTCTTTCAAACTGGAAGTTTATCATGGTTTAGAGATTTTAGATTTCGCTAACAAATCATCTAAAGACAAAGGCCCCAAAGTGATCTTTTAAGAGGAGGGACAGTGAAAAAACTCTAAGGATACTTGTAATTCCCAAAGATCTCGACAAATTTCAGGGGTAATATTCTGATAAAGATCGTTTAGGATTTCATAGTACTCAAATGACTTACAAATCAATTATCTGAGTTGAACCTTAACATCAAAAAATGTTTGAACTATTTCAAATTTCTTTTTAAAAACATAAGTCTTGAAATGAATGTTCTTCGACAACCACTCTTTGATAAAAAATATAATTATTCAAAAAGACAGAGCAAGAAGAAAGTCCAATCAAAGAAAGCAGAAAACACATCAACAAACCAATCGTGATTTTTTATTAATGATATTCAAAATTAGAACTATATCAAAATAATCAAAATTGAAATAGGAAAACACAATTTTAAAAAAAAAAATGGCCAAAATAAACCTCCGAAGCTTTGGGATCTACTGCCATCCCAATCATAAAAATAAAGGAAGAACTAAATCATATGAAATATCATACATGTGAGCAAGTTCTTTTCTTAAAATAGTGATGCATAAGATGCTACTTTGACCAAGCAAGATTATTAAAAAATAAAGAGACTAAAGAAAATAGAAAAAATCCTAATTAATATGAATGCAGTCCTACACATGGCACCTTGGGTCATGGTTGAATTTGGGTGAATTGATAGTTCAAATTCATTTCTATCTTTACTTCCATTTTAAAATTTCCATAATGATAATGTGTTTTTGAAAATAAATATTCAACTAAAAAGCAAAGAGAAAAGGATTAAAGTGGGACTTCCCCGACAACAGCCATATTATGGTTCTCTGAAAATTCCACTTGTGTTCATAACTCCATTATTACAAAAAAGAAACATTGAGAAAGAAAACTAAAAGAAACCTACTCCTAAACCTACTCTAACCACTAAACAAATCAAAATTAAGTGAAGTTATGCTTCCAATGTAGTCATTAGAGTAACTCCAATCCTCGAAAGACAAAGAAATTTTACAATTAGTAAGATCGGTTAGGCGGTTTAAATAAAAATAAATACATCATAATTTACCTTTACTTTTATGTTCTTCATTTAGAACAACAGCAAGCATATCCTTACTCATTCCTCATTTAAATTTTTTATCATATGAACCTCCACCAATATGCAATTGCCATGATACGTATCGCAGTGCCATTGGAAGAATGTAACTAAATTTTGAAAACTTGCCAAAATTATGGGACCCTCGGACATAACCATTGGACAAGATGGAAATTCCCCATTCTCTTGACAATTCTCCACATGTTCATGAATTTATTCGGATGGAGGATATGAAAAAGGCATGTCAGGCTTACCCTCTAGATTTTCAATAAGAAACAAGGTAAGCACAACTTTACCATTACTCTAATTTTTTAGATATGATTTATGAAGCCAATATTCAATCCTATCATAAAACTCAGAATCCAAATTATCACTTTGATGAGTTAGATCTACAATTGATAAAAACATCGTACGAGGATTCACTTAGAAATCAAATTGTTGGTTTGAGCATTCTTTTTCATGAGATGAATTGGTTCCAAATTTGCAGTAGAATCATGAGAGTTTAATCTAATCAATGAATGAATATGAAGTATGGAATCTTTCATCTCCATAATCAATGCATTATTCTTTTTTCAAAAATAAATTGTGTGGAATCATCTTGCGACATATCTTTTTCCCACTCGATTGATGAAAGTGCTATTACCCAAATCTCGACTTCATAAATGTTATGTTCGAAATTAATTTCACCAATTATTGACATATCAAAAAGATTAGATTGTGATGAAAAAAGAACCACGTGTAAAAATAATTACGCACACCAGAATTAAGAAGAGATTAGGATTAAAGAGTAAAATGAATTAGAAAAGAGCATGTGAAAAAGATTCTCTTGAGATATGATAATTAACAATGGTATTCCCAAGACATTCATCTTCACTCCTTGCCTTAATACTTTCACTCTTGCGATAAATCCTTCATTATAATACACTCATTCCAGTCTTCCTCCGTATGATAGACACCCAAAACTTTCATTGAAAACATCTGATATTTCATGTGGATAACATATGATTTGTGGATGAAGGTTTGCGGTTTCTTCTTCAAATTGTAGATATAGATCTCTAATCTATTTCATTTGAATGTTAAAATGCTTAATATCATTTTCATCACCTAATTGTTCTTCAATAACTGAATTTAAGTATTGATTAGAGCAAGAGTTAGAAAATATGGACATATACCTAGACCCACAAAAAAAATCTCCTTCCATGATAGTTGAGGATTGAAGATGAAAGGTTAGAGGAAAACCAATTTGTTTGTTAGTAAGAACCTTTTCAACGTGATTCTACCTCCTTCTTGTTCAACATTTTGAATGGATTCCTTATCATCTCGCGGAACAAAATATCCGCAATTGAGTGATAGGATTTGTAATTGATTCATCATTCAGGATTGAATATGACTGGATGAAAGGAATGCAATCATCATAGAGGATATTTAGTACAAATTACATGTCATCAAGATTAAATTTATAGAGAACATGATATATTCTTGTTGAAAATCCTTCTCGAGATGAATTTTCATTGATTAGCAAAGTTTGGAAATTCTTCACATAATTGAATTGAACGACTTCAAATTGAAACCAATAAAAAATTTGATATGATGGAAGAGACTCAAACCAATGTTTAACTTCAATCTAAAAGTAAAATAAAACAATCTTTATAAAACCTTTAAATCATAAATATCATGCTTGATGCATTTGCACCAAAACGTGTTAATGCATTCTTTAGTAGATACATCCCCCCAACATCAAAGGTGAGTTTGACAAGCTGTGGACTGGACTATTGAATATCAAGTAATAATAAGTGGAAATCATGTTCCAACACAATATCGGTTTCAAGTGAGAAATTAAATAAATTTAAAACAAAGACTCCTACAAGGCCAAATTGTCGGGCCTAGCCTGCCTCTAGTGCATTTCAAGATGACAATAAAAGAAGAATTTAAGTGAATATGAACACAAAATGAGGTAAAAATTTTGATCATTAAATTTACCTTTGCCCTCTTTCTAGCGCCATTTTGTTGATGGGCATAAATGAAACATCGTTAACTGGAAGGTTAGATCCAGACCGGTTGTCTAATTAACCTAAGTTGTTTGGTATGATCTGAACCGACGGGTTTAATGGCTCGCTAGCCAATTAAAGTCCTAAAAATAGTAAAATAAATAAAAATAAAAAATGTGAATTTTATATATTAATTGTAAATTAAATGATTAATGCATGTTTATTAAAAGAAACATGAATATATACAAAATGATTATAAACAATCTATAAACAGTTTACAAGGTTTACTTGAAATCTCGCAAAAATGAATGTTCATAATAATGTTTCAAAATAATATAAAAGAACATATTTTTTTTGTTTTCTCATCGTTTAAAGGTTTTGGAAACTAATAAATACTAAGCAAATACAATTGAAACAATGGCATAGAAACAATCAAATATAATTAATGCAATCATCATCTCATTCATATAAACAAACATGAATAAAAGAAAGAAATGCACCTACTAACCTCTCACAATGTATCATTGCTAAGCTAAATTCATCTCTATATATTTGTATGAGATCCTCTTAACCCTCAGTAATAAGTAAACCTATGACAAAATAAAAATAATACTTGAATAAATTCAAGGAAGTGCTTCATATTCCGGAGCGAGTTTATAACCACAGAAAGACAAATAATTATATATCTTGTAACGTTAAAATGTCCAATAACTTAAAATCAAAGAAATTTCAATTCTTATGAATGTTGTTACCAACTATCTAAAGTATTAGATGTAAACTAAAAATACTTGAATAAGCATTAGATCAAAAATATAAATCCAAACCAAAAATAATGAACAACATAGATGAAAAAACATGATATAAAAATATTATGTGCATAACCGACAAAGCTTACCCATTACAGATAACATATCACATCAAGAAATTACATGAGAAGATAATGAAAACACTCCAGTATTCGGCTACTACGACAGAAGGACTAAAGCCAAAAGTAAACTACAGATTTCATATAGTTTCAACAAAATATGTTCTATCATATGGTCCAAGAAGAACTTTTGGATAATGGACTTTAAAGATTGAAAAAATTAATATATAAATGATAACAATTAATCATGTATTGATAAAACACACTAAAGCTAATTTAAATCAATGCATAATCAATTATTCAAAGAATATGAAGATATTATAATGAAAATAAAACCATTTTACCACACTACGTTACATAACCCGGTAAATTCCATATTCTTCTTTGAAAATACCTCTTGTCCATTTCTCCAAAGATTTCAACCATCTGTTACTCCGTTTGAAAAGAAAAAGAGTTTACAAAAGAGAAACGTTAAAAATCCTCCTCTCAATTCTCTTGATCCAGCTCCAACTCTTCTCACATATTTATACCATGAATAAACACCAAGCATCACTAATAACTTCCTCACCTAAAATTTGCCCTCGTGAAAGAGCACAACATCTCTCAAATCGTGGATTGTTTTGGGAAAATATCCACTTGTGTTGTCCTGTTCCATTTCTGGAGATGGGTTTCAAATCGTTTTGGTTTATCTCTTTATAGTTTGGTTGAAACAAGTGCTGCAAAATAGTATGCTTGTTCTTGAACTCATTTCCAATTCTTATTTGTTGTTGTTCAAAAAATTGTTGGCAACAATCCAATATTATTTTGGATCAATTATCTTGAACATATTTAGATAATAAAATCAAGCCATGATCATATCCGCACCAAATAACTGATAATAGAAACTTAAAGAAAGAAAAAAGAAACCAATTTGATAACCTAAAAGTTGTGAATAGAACAAAATAAAAACAAAAAATAAAATGAATTTAAACTAACTATAAGTCTTAAACAAATATTGTTTATATTTTCCTTTCAACTATGATCTTTAAAATTCTAGAAGTTTCAATTTGATGGAGAGGAGAAAATATTAATTTTGGGTTTTACAAACAAATGATATAATTTTATTATTATTATTTTATTTTATTTTGAAATGAGATGCAAATTGACAAAATAATTTTATTAATTAAACCTACCAAATGATTTTGTGAAAATGATTGTTAATGAGCAAAATATGAAAACATAATCATAATATAAACAAAAGTAAACAATTGATGTACTATATTTTGCTTAAATTAAGATTTCTATGTTCTGCCTTCCCCTCATTCAAATTTGATAAAATATGAACAAATGTCATTGAAAAGATGTTTCCTAATAAAAATTCTCAAATTATGAAGCTCGTCCATTAACATTAAAACTCTATAGAAAGTAAAACAAAATGGCATTTAAATTCCTTAAGGAATAAACCAAAATAAAAAGAAAGGGAATATAAACTCAAAACCAACTCTCAAACAAAACAAAACTAATACTCAATACAATCAAGTGAAGGAAAACAAATGAAGAATCAAGTAAAATTTCAGTGGACCCTAAATTTTGATTATGAAAAGAAGGAGTTGTTAGCCCAACAAACCAACGCTTCCCCAAGATGCTCCTTCATATATCCCAGACAATCAAACCTTCAACGTTTCCTGCATGTTCTTCATATCCTGCACACTCCTCATCCTCTCTATGACGATCATGGCCTTTTGATCTTTCTTTAAATCCTAAATGTTGGTCATTATCTTCTCCTGATTTTGGTCCATTTTTTCTATTTTATCTTCTTCTTCCATGCTGGTCCACATTTGGGAAGTATTTTCACATAGTTCTTACATTACATTAGCTTCCTACGCAAGGCTGTCGATGTGTGTAGTAGCCTCCTGTTCTCTTTGATATTTTACTTTTGGAGGTGTTGTAGGAGTCAATATTTCAGTGATATCTGTGATCTCTTGTTGGTATTTCTCCATGAGTTGCACAATCCTATGAAACTTTATTTCTGGTGTGACTTCCGGCTCCCACGCTTAGTCTGGGATGTTGTTATAGATTTTTGTCATGCCATTTTCCAATTTGTCTACATGCCTTTTATCCTCCTCCTTCTCCATGGTCAACTGATCACATGTAATTTGTATCACTTCTACAACCTCCCTACCAACTTCCAAGTTGGTGGCATCTGCATGGGCTCTAAATTAGACTTTTTGCAACACACTTGCTTGTAGT
>SNQJ01S0215893.1:0-15528 GCA_010110895.2 Picea sitchensis | reverse complement strand
GTCATTTTCCAGTCCAGAGTATCATGTAAACCCCTATTTCCCTTCTTTTGAGGCAAAAAAGTGATTATTATCACTAAAAAATGAAATTTATGTTAGTTTTTCATAGCATTAGGTTAAATATGAAGTTCATTCCATTTTGACAACTAACCATAACCATAAATGCTGCAACAACCAAGATCACACGAAGAAGCACCATGAACAAGAACACAAGATATATCCTGGGAAACTCTTCTCAAACAAGGGAGAAAAACCCATCCAAATCCTTTGCTATACTCTTCAATAGAAAGAAAGACCTTTCCACCACCAAGAATATCTTAGCACATAAGAGGGTGCACAAAAACTAGAAACCCTAGCGCCCAAGAGAGGTGTGCAACTTTGACCAAGAAGTGTACTTGATGAAATTTCCAAAACTCACAAGTGAGTGTGTGTCTACAAATGAAAGATTTCATCTTACTTATATTAGACTTATCCTATCAACTGAAGTGGATATTGGCACAATAGGGCCGACCTCACTTAGACATATTAATTGTTTATTATTATAATAATTAATATTAATATTACTATTAATTATATTTTACAGTTTATCTTTAGACACAATAAGATAGGGATGACCTGTACCCTTTACACAATAACTAGGGTTATAGGTAGGTCTGACTCTTGAACAATATATAGCAAAGGATCTGATACACCCACTAGTGCTCATCCACTAGGGGCCACATCCATAGAGATTCCATAGACCTAAGTCACTGCATTACACAAATGAGCTAGGTCCTCACACATGCACTTATGCTCATCCATAGTCACTTCTTCTCTACAGATCTGCTTTCCCGCTGCCACCGATAGGAGGATCATTTGGAGTCTTCACATCAACTCTATTGATGTTCAGATGAGGCCATCACATCATCTTTTCTCTTATTCTCATGATGATGTGCCCAGTGCTTTTTGGGATTTCCCTAACTCAACAGATCGCTCTTACATCAGATAATCATCTGGAGTTCTTCTCTCTCACATCATGGAGGAGGCCATATACATTCCTAGCCCCTGTCCCAGGCTGGAACCACGAACCCTTTATTAGGGGCTTTCTCTCAGGTTTGTAAGATGAGAGTAAGATGTCACATGTCTGATATATTCCACATCTCACAGGTTTCTAAGATGGAGGATGTCTCCTATAGTTGCATTCATTAACACTCCCTCTCAGCTAGGGAGGCATTCTCCATCAAGCCAAGTCTCATACCGATGTACTTTGAGTTTTTTTTTTTGGCTAAGGTCATCCATACTCCCTCTTAACTCGAAAGGATTTCTTCACCAAGTAAAATGTTTGCAGTCTTCTCAGGTGTAGGAAGGTACTGCAAGTATACAATCTTTCTTTTGTATCATATCTCTGATCTTGTGGTGTTTTTGATTTATCGAGAAACTCTGAGCTTTACACGTGGCTCTCTTTTCATCATCATAGGATTCATCTCATGGTCAAGTAAATCTGTTGGTAGTTTGTGAGGCCACATTGCTTCTCACATTCACTGCTATATATACTTTGTCTCTGGTGCACTCAAGGCCACATAGTTTTGTTTCCTGTTGTGTCAGGAAATCCTGGAAGACTTCAAGGTAGAACATCAACTGGATGTGCTCTTCCTATCCATTGTACTTTCTACTTAATCTGAATTGGCATATTCTACAAACTCAAGTTCACACTGGAGGCATATCTCGGATCATATCCAATTGTGTCTTAATACATGTTTTGGTGTTTCCTACTGAGTCTATCTCGGTTGACTCATCACATTCACTGCATGGCATGAATCAAGTCTAGTGTTAGCTGGATACATCAGTGATCCAATCAATTGTGAATTAGTCTTGTCTAAATCATCATCAATCTTCTTATTTAAATCCATCACAGTGGATTTGCATCTAGTTATACTTATTTAATAATCCCTCTGTATATTTTCCCTCAATCGAGAAAACTTCATTGGTCCTCTGTCATACTTCTTGTCCCAAGAAGTAGTGTATCATACTCAGATCTTTTATGAAAATCAAAAGTCATTGCTTGCTTGTTTTCAACAACAAGGCTTTCTGAATAAGTCATCAAAATCAAGCTCTTGTCACCAACACTGTAATAATAGAGGTATGGATAAGCAATACTTTTGTTGAAACTCAAACTCATCAAGAATCCATCTATCTAATGTAGTTTCCAATTCATGGATGGTAGTGCAGATGGAAGTGTATCGGGCTTACTGGATTAAATGTATCATCATAGACAACTCCCTTTGTTTATGAGAAACCTCTGTCTATGGATCTTGTTTTGTTTTTCTTGATACTTTTATCAGTTGCATGCTTGATCTTATAGATCCACTTGGAAGTTACCACAGACTTCCCTTTCTGGTCCCTGAATAATATCTTATGCATCATTCTTTAAGACGTATGGGTATTCTTTTGTTATGGCATCTAGTCATATGGGTTCTCTTGTTGCTTCTCTAAGACAAGGAATCTCAACATCAATGAAGTGGCTTATGAAATAGCTCAAAAAATATCCTTTTGCTTTCTCGGAATGTCCCTTGAGAAGCTTGTATGTTTATCTGCCTCTAGCAGAATGAGTTTAGGTAGGCCTTTTATGCCCTACTTTAATATCTCTGAACATATCCACTGGAGAAATTGGATCAACTGGAATAATGTCGTTATCCCTCTAATTTGTTGAAGGGGGAGAAGGTATAGTCTTACTGTCAATCTCCATCTGAGATTCTCTGGATCTTTGAAAGATTATTTCTTCTTCAAGGACAATGTTACTGCTTGTCTTAATATGTTTATGATCGGGGATGTCGATCTGGAATGTCTTTGAAGATTCATTGTATCCTTTCTTTCTAAAGGATCTCTCTTGGACTTCTTCTCTTTGGGTACATGGAAATACATTGGGCACCCAAATAACCTGAAGTGTTCAATCTCAAGCTTCACTCTGGTGAAGGCTTCTATTCTGGTGAAGACTCTTGTTCTGAACATATACTGTGTCATGCATGCTTCTGCCCATGAAATCATAGAAGGATTTTGATCATGCATTATTGCATTGATTGTCTCAAGGATGCTTCTATTCTTCCTCTTTCTCAGATATTTTTTACTCCCTCTAAGTCAATGTGACTCCCTCTAGGGATAATCATCTTCCTTTGTTCTTGACCTGTCTGGAACAAGAAAACAAGAGAAACCAAAACAAGAATATCTCCTAAAGGAGAATAATGAATACGTCTCTAGAATCAAAACAATTTAAGGATTGTTAACATAGCTACAACGCCTACTTGTAATGTAGCAAACTTTAGAAATAATCTCATTTCTTTTCTTATAACTCACAAACTTCTATATTGCATGTCTTTTTTTTTGTTAAACTAACATCCATATCTGAGTTTTTGTTTTATGTAGGAGAGACCTTCATTAACAGTGTTTCCAGGGTTGAAGTACATTTGTTTACAGGTTCTTCAAACTTGGAGGATTGAATGGTTGTAGTTTCAACCTTCATTTGTCCATGATCATCAAGGAATAAAGCTCCCTCTACTCTTCATTGAAGACTCCATAGCCCATATTTTTCAATTCTTGGAAAAAAGAGTTTCTTCCTTTCTCCCTCTCACATTCTTCAAAGTTATTTGGTTACTTCCTTCATGCAAGCATAAGAAGGTAGATTTGAATTCAAAGTTTAACTTAGTTTCATTTTGCTTGCAAAGTATCTAGATCAAAGCATTTATTTTCATCTATCTAAAGCTAGATCTAGTTAAGAAAAACTCATTTATTGCTAGTTTCTTTCCTGTAAAATTTAAAGGCTTGAAGGGGAACCATTGTTTGAGTTTCATTTCTGTTATTTAGAAAAATCAGAGTGCTTTCATTTGTTGTCCTAAAAGGCAGCCCAAAATCTCTAAAAAAATTACAAGTTTTAGCATAAATTTTACTTAGTCATTTTTTGCATTTTATTTGAGTTGACCAAATACACTTCTAAAGTGTTTTGGGCCATCTTTTGGATTTAATTGTTTGTTGTTTTCTTGCAGAAATAACAGGTACAAGAGGTGGCTCTACCAAAATTTTGAAGTTTTACCTCTTCCAGGACCCACCGAGTGCTCCCGGGAGCTTTGCATCTCAATTTGTTTTTTATTTGAAAAGGCATTGTAAGCACTTGATCTCTCAATATAAATATCAAGTGCCTCCAAAAAGAAAGTAGTTTAGGATTGTAATAAAGTTTGTGAGCCACAAAGCTCGTCNTGCTCCCGGGAGCTTTGCATCTCAATTTGTTTTTTATTTGAAAAGGCATTGTAAGCACTTGATCTCTCAATATAAATATCAAGTGCCTCCAAAAAGAAAGTAGTTTAGGATTGTAATAAAGTTTGTGAGCCACAAAGCTCGTCCCTGTTCATTCCCTTACCCCTCGGGGGGAAACCAATGTCTTTTTGCTTTTCTTGTTTTTTCAGGTTGTGTCCCATTTTTTTTATGCTTTCTTTAGCTTTACTTGCATAAAGAAGATAAAATAAACTCATCTCACTAAATCAAAGTCTTAAAATCAATTTCAAGTTTTAGGTTTTCTTTTTTCTAGTTTCAATTTTGCAAGATATTGGAAATAAACCGAGTTGTTTAAACCATGTATGTAATTCCACTGCTACGCTCAAGTGGCTTTAGGACCCATAAATGGTTTGAACAACGCATGCTAGTATAATTAGGACAATCTCTAAATTTTGTTATTCATCTAAGACCTCTACCCTGGGTGGAGTGTGTCAAGTTAAGGGGAAACTCTCCTCGTTGGACCTGTGACACACTCGGTCGGTAAGTCTATAAGATTAGCGAATAACGAATACGGAGGCCACATTACACTTTGCACACAAAGAGTGGGGACCCCGAATTCAATCCCCACTTCATGGTCTCAAACCCTTTTTTAATATTCCAAATCTCTTAACTAAAACACTCAAGATAAAATTAACGCAACACTTTCATCACATCACAATTTGCTTTCATCTGGCATTGGTCTATTTCTATTTCATTTCTTGTCAGATAATCTATTTGATTTATGTGGGGAATAATTAATGCTTATGGTTTGCCTCACAAGCTATATCCTTTGATTAAACTTATGCTGCTCTGATATTATCTTGTGTTTGAAAATATAAAATCCTAGAATAGTTGTGCTTTTCAATTTCAGTAGAGTAAAATCCTTAGATTATTTTCATAGGGACTACCCCCCTTGGTTTTGCTGGGAGTTGGCCTAGACGGAGGAGTTGAGGATCAGGTGACAACACCTTAACTCGAAACTTGCCCCCAAGGACACACCAAGTGGATTGAAAGTTTCTTCCACGTTACCCCAGGTGTGTATGAGGTGGCAACATTTTTGGCGTCGTTGCCAGGGATAAATCTTTCTATTCCTGGAACACAACTTGATTTCCTTTTTTGTTTTTACTTAGTTTTTTTATGTTTGTAGACTATCAGATCTAGACTCAACCATCTGGCGACTCCACTTAATTAAAATCTAACTAAGTATTCTACAAGGAGGAACTCAGAAGGCCTACTTAACTTCATTCATGTACTTGAAAAGGTTTATCAAAGGAGGTTAGCCAAAGCCTCTTATCGTAGAGTCCTTAGTAATTTAGGAACTGAATCCATTTCTGATATCTATTTGTTGTTTGCTAATAATAATTTTTCAGAAATGGCTATATATGACCCATATGACTTCACTTCAATAAATAACTATCCATGTGCTATCCCAGAAAAAGCTATTGAAAAATTACCTAGTTTCCAAGGAAATAATGTCGTATCTGCCAAAATGCATACTAAGTCATTCATGAGATGTATTAACAAATGGTGTGTAGCACAAGATCATGAGGATGTTAAGATGAAATTTTTTTTCCTCTCCCTAGAAGACGATGCCTCAGATTGGTACGAGGATATGCCCAACAACTCATTCAAAATGCTCAAAGATCTTCTAGATGCCTTCACAGAAAAATGGGGGGAAAAGAAAGATCATCGTCACCTGCTGGCAGCCCTTAACACAATAAAAAGGAACAAGAATGAGACAATGGAAGAGTTTAACAAGAAATTTAATGAACTTGTCTCTAGCATGCATATAGATATCAAGCCTCCAAATGATGCTATTTTAATCTACTATGTAGAGGCTTTTGGTGGGGAAATGAGATACCAACTTAGAGACAAGGAACCCCTCAACCTCAAGGCAATTCAGGATATAGCAGTTAAGATTGATAAAAACATGCAGGCTTCAAGCAAGTCCAATCTTCCAGGAGTTATTAGAGGTAGTTTTTCTAGGCAGACTAAGGCGAAGGACAAGGATATGACTGCATCTCCCAAAAATAAAGACCCTAATTTCGACCCCCTAAAGGTCGTTACTGAGATGGTCAAGAGAATGGAAGCTACCCATGCTACTCAGCTTAGTGCCCTACAATATAGGCTAATAGCTATGGAAAGGTCTCAAAACAACATATTCCAAACTAGACCAAATAATGATAGGTGACAAAGAAAAGGCCCTCCTCAAGACCAAAGCCCCCCTAATCAGCTAGAGTCAAATAATGTGGTCAATGAAGAAGCACCACCTTTTTGTAGAGCTTGTGAATACTTTCACAAAGAATCTACCTGCCCATTTTTTTGCCAAATAAATGAACAGGGCCTTCCTCCAACAAACAACTTTGTAGGGCAACCTAGAAAATCCAACCACATCAACAACTTTGGTGAAGCTCACCCTTTATCTATGGATTATTGGCTTTAGATGCAAGAAAAAAGTAAGAAACTAATCAAGTGGTGGAAGAATATGACAATGTGACTAAGTTATATGGTCACAATCCCATAGATGAGTAGATTTTGGAAATGGCAAGGCACAAAGGGACAACCTACCAGAGGAAGAGGAAAGAAGGAACAAGCAAGTCTCAACCTAAAATTCCCTCACACAAAGAAAATCTTCTGCAAGCAATAAATCTTCCAAGTAATAAAGTTGTTCCAAAAGATCAAGAAAATGTTAAGGAACATCATGAAGATCCTCCAGTGGTCTTGACAAGCCGAGATAGGACTAAGGAAGAAAATCCTCCTTTCTTTGTATCATTAGAAATAAATTATCAATGGCTACATAACTGCAAGTATGATTCAGGGGCTTCATCAAACATCATCACCAAATGGATTATGCAAAGGTTAGGTCTTAAAATCACAAGGCCTTATCAAAATGTGTGTGCCATGGACTCTAGAGAAATTGAAACTCATGGAATAATCATAGACCTCCTAGTCAAGCTAGCCTTCTGTCCCGACTTTGCATTTAAAATGGATGTTCTTGTTATAGATGTGTCGGATGCATGGGGGATGCTTCTATCTAGGAAATGGGGAGCTCATATGGGTGGTTGTTTAAATATGGATTTGACATTTGCAACTATTCCATACCCTCCTCCCTCAACTGGGAATTTCAGACTCTTTAGGGAAACAGAAAGGTAATATCATATAGAAGACCATAAAGTGCCCTTTAATGAGTTTTTATGCCAAGTGTCTGACATGGGTAACTTTTCCATATGTTCTAACTTCCTAGCACTAGCTCAAGAAAAATTCAAAGATGAAAAAGCAAGTAATAAAGCTTGGAAGACGAATTTTGATGGAGCCCACTCAAGATCAGGCAAAGGGCATGAATTGTTTTAAAATATTCAACTGGGAAAACTTATAATTTTGCATTCGGACTTGAGTTTGATGCAACAAACAATGTAGCCGAATATAAGGCACTTTTGCTAGGCTTGGAAATCGCTAAGGACATGGGTATCAAGATTCTAAATATAAAGGGTGACCCAGAATTAGTAATTCTCCAAGTAAAAAATAAGTATGCATGCAAAAGTGAGAGGTTAAGAAGATACATAAATGCTATATGGGATGTCATAGAATTTTTTGATGCTATGGACCTCATTGTTATCCCTAGAGATCAAAACAGCTTGGCTGATAGTCTAGTTGTAGCAGCTTCTACCCTCCAACCCTCAGAAGATTTAGTGAAAGGAAAAGGAAAGTTGGAGATAATCTTTAGGCCATCTATCCCAGACAATATTGATCATTGGCAAGTTTTCAAAGATGGTGAACAAGTTCTAAGGTTCATCCACAATGTCAAAGAATTCTAAGGTTTCAATGTTAGTTACAAAGAGGAGGGTAAGCAGTATGTCGAGGAGGATAATCCAATAAAAAATCCAGTTCCCAGAGGAATAGTTACCTTGGAAAATATTTTTGATAGGCATGATATGTATAAAAAGAAAAAAGAAACAATAAAGCCTGACAGTTATATTGAAATTAACATTGGGACGGAGGAAGTCCCAAGGTTTATAAAAATTGGAAAAAGAACCTCAAAAAAGAAAGAAAGGAATTGATCATCTTAATCCAAGAGTATAGGGATGTATTTGCTTTCACATATGATGAGCTCAAAGAATATAAAGAGGATGTGTTTCAACATACTATCCCCCTCAAGGATGATACAAAGCCTTTCAGACAAAAACGTAGGCGAATAAATCCTAAGTTAGCACCATTGGTTCAAGTTGAGCTTAAGAAATGTTGGATGTTGGCATCATTGCTCCAACAAGACATTCCTCATGATGTTCCAACTTAGTTTTTGTTAGAAAAAAGAATGGGGGGATAAGATTATGCATTGATTTCAAAAATTTTAATCTTGCATGCATTAAAGACAATTACCTCCTACCCAACATGGAGACCCTACTTCAAAGGGTAACTGGTTCCAAGATTATGTCCATGTTGGATGGCTTCTCCGATTATAACCAAGTGTTGGTGAGGAAGGAAGATCAAAACAAAACTACCTTCACCACACCTTGGGGCACTTTTGAGTACCTAAGGATGTCTTTTGGCTTACTAAATGCAGGTGCCACTTTTAAGAGAGCCATGGATTTTGCCTTCCATGAATTAATGGGCAAGATCATTGAAATCTACCAAGATGGATTAATAGATTTTTCAAAAGAAAGGTCAGATCACATAAGTCATCTTAGTGTTTGAAAGGTGTCGAAAGTACAACATATCCTTGAATCCAGCTAAGTCTATTTTGGGTGTCGACGAAGACAAGTTGCTAGATCACATTATAGCAAAAGACGGGGTAAAAATGGATCCTGAAAGGGTCAAATCCATAACGAAAGTTCCTTTACCCCCAACCAAGAAAGCCCTTCAATCTTTTCTTAGAAAAATAAACTTTGTCAGGCAGTTCATACCAAACCTAGCTGAGATGATGAAACCACTCCTTAAATTGTTGAAAAAAGATGCTAAATATGAGTGGACAGAAGAAGGAAGGAATGCTTTCAAAAGTATTAAGGATGCAATTGACAAATCTCCTGTGCTAATTAGTCCTAATTATTCAAAATATTTTCAAATCTTTTCCTTTGCTTCGAAAGATACTATTGTAGGGGTCTTGCTCCAGAAAAATGAAGAGGGTCAAGAGCAACCCATTGCTTTTATGAGTAAGGCATTACAAAATTCTGAGCTTAACTATACTAGTATGGAAAAGCAATCTTATGCCTTAGTTAAGTCTCTCAAGCATTTCCGAGTCTATATATGATACTCAAAGGTTGTGGGGTATGTCCCTCACTCAACAGTAAAAGATATCCTTGGGCAACATGGTTGTTTGGGAGTCAGAGGAAAGTGGGTCTCCAAGATTCAAGAATATGACTTAGAGATTAAACCCACTAAGTTGATTAAAGGTCAAGGGTTGGCTCAAATGCTCACTGAAGGAAATGAACAAGTGTTGGACCTAGTATGTCAAAACAATTAGTCTAGGCCAGCCTTGTCATCTGAACTTCAGAAGTTAGAACAACACCAATGGTATTCAAATATCATCCACTTTCTTTCAAACCTCACTTGCCCAAGTCATTTAGTTGGTCATAAGAGAAGGGATTTGAGGTTGAAAGCAGCTAAATATTGTATCATTCAGACGGCCTGGGGTGGAAGAACCCCGATGGAGTAATACTCAGATGTGGTGGACACTTTGCGGCTAAAACTACTGCCCACAAAATCCACAGAGAAGGTTACTATTGGCCAACCATTTTCTCAAATGTTCATAAAATGGTCAGGGGTTGTCAACAGTGTCAATTATTTACTGGGAAGCAGAAGCTAGCAGCCTTGCCTCTTTAGCCTGTAGTGGTCGAAGCCCCTTTTCAGCAGTGGGGGCTTGATTTCACAGGTTAGTTTAAGGATAATTCAAGTAATGGTTATACTTGGATAATTACAACAACTGACTATTTTACTAAGTGGGTAGAAGCAATACCCACTAATTCAGCAACTAACAAAGTGGTCATGGATTTCCTTAAAGATAGGATAATCACTCGGTTCGGTGTGCCCGCCAAGATTACAATTGATAATGCCAAGGCCTTCAGTTCAACAAAGTTGTCTTATTTATGTTTTAGGTATGACATTGTGTTGTCCCACTCTTCAAACTATTATCCCCAAGGTAATGGTCTTGTTGAATCCAGCAATAAGAACATAATGAATATTCTTAAGAAATCAGTAGGGGATAATAAGAGGTCATGGGACAACAAGATTAAGTTTGCATGATGGGCAGATAGAATAACCAAAAAGAGTTCCATGGGGAAGAGTCTTTTTGAGCTTGTTTATGGGCTCAATGCTACTTTACTAGTTCACTTAAAGCTTCCAGTGTATCAGTTTGTTCAGAAATATGGTCTAGATGAGGACTTCCAACAAAGCAAAATCGATCAGTTGGTAGAATTAGATGAGATCAGAAGGAAAGCATTGGATCAGAGTATAAAGAATCAGGACAAGGTAAAGAAGACTTTTGATAAGTCTTCATGGAAAAGAGATTTTCAGGAAGGGGACACAATTCTTCTTTGGGATAAAAGAAGGGAAATGTCAGGGAATCATGGAAAGTTTGACAGTTTATAGATAGGTCCATATGTCATACAAGGTGCAGCTGACAAGAATTATTTTTGTCTCAGCAGTTTGGATGGTGAGAAGTTGACCCTTCTAGTCAACGGCCAATCTCTCAAGTTGTTCTTCACAAAGGTCATCTGATGCCCATGGCGGCATCTACTGTATGATATTCTCTAACTCTTATCCTTTGTACATTATTTTTTGTCTTTCTGTACATTATTTACTGTTTTTTGTACTATATTCACATGTATATATGCTTTGTTGTATTATATGTACTTGTATTTTATCATTGCAAATTTGTATTTATTGTTGGTTTTATAAGGATATGATTGTTGATGAGGCATCCATGATGCAGGTCACTTGATTATGAATTCTCACATGGTCTCCTTCAGATGTAAAGATCAACCACATGTCCCCATATGGAGCCAATGTTATCCACCAGTTTGCACAAGCTGAATTTCCTAATGAGCCGCCAAAGATTGAGCAGTCAAAAGCTCATATATAAGAGTTCAAAGTTCAGTCGGTATCACAAAAGACCATCTTTTTCCGCATTTCCATAATGGTAATAAATGATCTGAGTATGAAATATTGTAAAAGACTATTGGCCACCTAAGACCTAGGTATGAGTATGTACTCTAGAGTGTTTTTTTCACTTGTTAATTATTTTTTTCCTGTCTTTGTGGGCGATTAAAAATTTCTAAGTTTTTTCACTCAAGAGATTGACTCCAAAGTTTAAGTATGTGCTGGTGGTTAGGACTTGGCATGGTATAACCAATGTCTAGTGTCCAAATGTATATGAGTTCATACTAGGTCATATTAATTAAGTCTTATGGAAATTGCGGCTAGGTTGATAGGTTTTTTTTAATGTTTTAGTCAAATATTAAAATTCCCACAAAAAATAGAATTTTTTAATTGTAAGTCAATAAATTGTAAAAAATATGGCATTAAACATTGTCAGATGTCATATTTATGGTCGAGTTCCAGTCCAGGGTATCATGTAAACCCCTATTTCCCTTCTTTCGAGGAAAAAAAGTGATTATTATCACTAAAAATTAAATTTACTCAAAAACTACGGAAAATAGATAGTTTAATTAAATCCCTATTTTTTTTAGGGAAACTAGGGAACATGTCAGAAACATTTTTTTTCTTTGTCCCCAGTTGAATGAAGACCTAGGCGAGTTAAGCAAAGGGTAAGGCAACTTCACTGAGGGTGACATGGACGTGCAGGAGATCCCAATGAAGGGACTCAACCCCACTTACACAGTTGGCGCATTTAGGAGGGGTGGCGCACATCCCAAGGCAGCCACATGCACTCTAGTTCCACTCCCCTTCACTACCCTTCCACTTCACTTCACTCCCCCTACACACTACTCCACTACCCTTCACCCCACATATCTCCACTCATCCCCCCTCAACTCCCACGCATTTCTCCCTTAACCTTTCACATCTCCTCTTAGACTTGCGCATCCCTCTTTGGAGTTGTCACCCCTTATGTTATTTAAGAAAGGCTACCCCTCCTCCATTGTCAGTTGGAGTTTTGGGAAGTTAGACATATATTGTTGTATCATTTTGTCACATTTAAGATTGAATAAAGAGACTTTGGAGTTCCATCAGTGTTGATGTTATGTGTGGATGCTTGAATCTTATGTTATGGTTATGAGGTAATATGTATTTTGCTTCAATTTTGTATATCCATTGCAAGGGATTTGAAAGTATGCTTTCATACAGTAGAGTGAGGTAAATCTGATTAGATTAATCTCATTTCTTTTCTTATAACTCACAAACTTCTATATTGCATGTCTTTTTTTTGTTTGTTAAACTAACATGCATATATGAGTTTCTGTTTTATGTAGGAGAGACCTTCGCTAACAGTGTTTGCAGGGTTGAAGTACATTTGTTTACAGGTTCTTCAATCTTGGAGGATTGAATGGTTGTAGTTTCAACCTTCATTTGTCCATGATCATCAAGGAATAAAGCTCCATCTACTCTTCATTGAAGACTCTATAGCCCATATTTTTCAATTCTTGGATAAAAGAGTTTCTTCCTTTCTCCCTCTCACATTCTTCAAATTTATTTGGTTACTTCCTTCATGCAAGCATAAGAAGCTAGATTTGAATTCAAAGTTTAACTTAGTTTCGTTTTGCTTGCAAAGTATCTAGATCTAGCCATTTCTTTTCATCTATCTAAAGCTAGATCTAGTTAAGAAAAGCTCCTTTATTGCTAGTTTCTTTTATGTAAAATTTAAAGGCTTGAAGGGAATGATTGATTGAGTTTCACTTATGTTATTTAGAAAAATCAGAGTGCGTTCATTTGCTATCCTAAAAGGCAACCCAAAATCTCTAAACAATTACAAGTTTTAGCATAAATTTTACTTAGTCATTTTTTGCATTTTTGTTTAGTTGACCAAAGACACTTCTAAAGTGTTTTTGGCCATCTTTTGGATTTTATTGCTTGTTGTTTTCTTGCAGAAATAACAAGTACAAGAGGAGGCTCCACCAAAATTTTGAAGTTTTACCTCTTACGAGACCCTCCCGGTACTCCCGGGAGCTTTGTATCTCAATTTTTTTTTATTTGAAAAGGCATTGTAAGCACTTGATCTCTCAATATAAAGATCAAGTGCCACCCAAAAGAAAGTAGTTTAGGATTCTAATAAAGTTTGCGAGCCACAAAGGTCATCCCTCTTTGTTTCCCCTGCCCCTTAGGGCGAAACCGATGTCTTTTTGACTTACTTGTTTTTTGAGGTTGTGTCCCATTTTTTTTATGCTTTCTTTAGCTTTACTTGCATAAAGAAGATAAAATAAACTCATCTCACTAAATCAAAGTCTTAAAATCAATTGCAAGTTTTAGGTTTGATTTTTGCTAGTTTCAATTTTGTAAGATATTGGAAATAAACCTGAGTTGTTTAAACCAGGTATGCAATTCCACTGCTACGCTCAAGTGGCTTTGGGGACCCAGAAATGGTTTGAACAACGCATGCTAGTATAATTAGGACAATCTCTAAATTGTGTTATTCATCTAATACCTCTACCCTGGGTGGAGTGTGTCAAGTCAAGGGGAAACTCTTCTCGTTGAACCTGCGGCACACCCGATCGGTAAGTCTATAAGATTGGTGAATAACGAATAAGGAGGCCACATTACACTTTGCACACAAAGAGTGGGGACCCCGACTTCAATCCCCACTTCATGGTCTCAAACCCGTTTTTAATATTCCAAATCCCTTAACTAAAACACTCAAGATAAAATTAACGTGACACTTTCATCACATCACAATTTGCTTTCATCTGGCACTGGTCTATTTCTATTTCATTTCTTGTCAGCTTATCTATTTGATTTATGTGGTGAATAATTAATTCTTATGATTTGTCTCACAAGATGTATCCTTTGATTAAACTTATGTTGCTTTGATATTATCTTGTGTTTCAAAATATAAACTCCTAGAATAATTGTGGTTTTCAATTTTAGTAGAGTAAAAGCCTTAAATTATTTCCATAGGGACTACCCCCCTTGGCTTCGCTAGGAGTTGGCCTAGACGTAGGAGTTGAGGATCATGTGACAACACCTTGACTCGAAACTTGCCCCCAAGGACACACCAAGTGGATTGAAGGTTTATTCCACATTACCCCAGGTGTGTATAAGGCGACAACAAGATCCATGGGAGATTCCATTGCTTGTTCAAGGGGATCTAGACCCTATCCTATTTCTTTCGATACTTAGACCATAGATGTCTAAACCTTTCATGCAGGAGGCCCTCAAACTTCATGCCCACATTCTCCAGCCGCCTCCCAAACCAGATCCTGCTCAACAGATTACTTCCTTCTTTACGGTGCTCCCGTTGGCTAGGGGCACAAGGAGACAAATTGATAGCAGCATTACCTCTAACTTTAGATAGGTGTGAACCCAAGGCACCATCCCCCTTTCCTAAATACATTAAAGACATTGCCAGACCACATCCCTTACCAACAGGAAAATGAGATCACCTAGACATTAGCGACAGGTTGCTTCTTCCAAACAACAACGCAAAAGGCAATCAAAATCTTCCCTCAGCTCTTCCTTGGGTCACCATTCTATCTTGAGTTTTCTTCAGTCGACCTTGAATGTCAGGAGAGATAGATCTAGCGGGCCATGATCTAGTCCCTAGATCCTTTCCCTCTATACATCTCCCTCCCATTGCGGACACCTACACTTTGAGTCAAGGGTTTTTCATGTTTTAGCGTAGACTGCATGCTTTACTTTACTTCTTGTTCTTTATATAAGAGACCTCTTAGTACTACTTTGTATCAACATCATTGTATTGAGCAATCTCATCGACCTACTTTGTGGTCATTTGTTGCACATTAATATAATTATCTTATCTTCCAATTCAACCACGAACTCCTCATCTGATGTGTCGTTAGGTACTGCAATTTGTTTCCCTGCAAGGACTTTAGGTGCCCCTTGGGCCCTTCTTGCTTAGTAAGATAAATATCTTGCAATGTTATTTTCTTTTTCTTGTACCATAGCTTCAAAAACTTATTTTGCACATTAATATTAATTGTACCAACTAAGTCCATTCAAGGATACCCCAAAACAACATCCACATCAACCATATCTATAGCATGAAAATTTGATTGCAACACATATGTGTCCATAGTAATCTTCAAATCTTTAAAAATTTGAACATTTTCACCCTCAACCTATGTG
>SNQJ01S0215891.1:9568-25096 GCA_010110895.2 Picea sitchensis | reverse complement strand
TTCTATCATCCCTTTGCTTCTACCAAAATCCATTGAACATTCTAATTGTTCTGATTTCTCTTTTCCTGGATCTTCCCCAATAGTGTGGGACAGTCTTTTGTGCCATGATATGATGTGCGACAATACATACATGTCACAGGTGGAAGTGGAAATTCTCTTGCATAGTGTCATGGTTGTGGATAGTTTTGGCATACCATTGGTCCTCTACCTATTCTAAAGCCTTCTCTTCCTCTTCCTCCACCTCTGTATCCATCTCAATATCCTTGCAGTGTGTTGTACTGGGGTGCGTGGTTATACTGCGCGGGATTAAAGTGTGGTTGTGCGGTATTGTACTGTGGCTGCGCAGTGTTATATTTTTGTTGTGAAGTGTTATATTGTTGATGCATAGTGCTATATGGGGTTGGTACTTGGTTAAAATGTGGTGCAGCTTGCCCAGTCATCATTTATACCTGCACCCTGTAAGAATCTGATGTTCTTTCTCTCATCAGCTCGATGGTCATACAATCTTTATCATCATGGCCTACTGACTTGAAAAAGTTGCAATATGAACTCTTAGGTATTGTCTGGTATTTTTGCATCATTGGAAAGTGATATGGATCATGCCTCTGTTTCTTATGTATTTCACACCATATTCCTCTTGTTGGAAAAGGGTTTGGTAGTCATGTTGTCATGTACTGCTCGAATGTTGGGAATTCATTGTTATGGTGTCCTTATGTCCTACATGTGGTACACCAAACAGATTCTCTTTTGTCCTTACCCCTATTCTGGTTTACCTGAAATGTTAAGTTCTTCAAATCCTCCTTCTGTTATTCTATGGATGGATTTTTCTTCTGATATTGGTTCTCTTATAGTTGTAGGGTTTCCTATAGAGCCTTTGCCTGGATTTGAAACTTTTGTTGTTGCAAGGGGTATTTCAAGTGTAGGAGCAGTGAATTGACAAACAAATCCCTATGTTGTATATCTTTCATGACATACTTTAGGTTTCCCTTCAATCGTTTGAATCTCTGGTCAATCTCCCACACATATTTTCCTAGTTTATGTCTAATCTCAATCATCTCATTCATGTTATGATCCTATGAGATAGGCTTTTGGAATTCATT
This sequence comes from Picea sitchensis, assembly GCA_010110895.2. Classification (NCBI taxonomy): domain Eukaryota; kingdom Viridiplantae; phylum Streptophyta; class Pinopsida; order Pinales; family Pinaceae; genus Picea; species Picea sitchensis. The sequence continues at coordinate 23,996 of SNQJ01S0215891.1, read as the reverse complement.
TATCAGTAGCTTTTTGATATCCCCAATCATTCTAGTTGTCCCTGGTGGAATGTTTGTAGCTAAGCTCATGTACCAATCCAGTGCACTATATATTAACGTGATCGATAACTACACAATTTTAGTTTCCTCATCTTTGATCTATTTTTCTTCCTAGATATTTTCAAAAATGAACAAGTACTTCTTAGATTCCTTCGATGCCTCTCCTTTGAATTCTAGTAACCTGATGGTGGGATCATGTCCTGCCATCCTGAATGTTGAACTAATACCTCCGCATGGTGTAGATACTTGACTAATTCCTCTTGAACTAGCTTCCCTAGTTGTTTTTCCCTATGTATATGTACTTCCTATTGTCTTCCTTCTCCCAAAATCCGTTTGTCTAAACGGTGGTGTTCATATTGGTGTATTGGTCACACATGAGTTTATGGGTTCCACACTGACACTGATATGGATAAGATTTTTACCTTTTGTTTCTACTCTTGGACCTGTCGTCTTCCTTTCATATGTTGCATGTAGGATTTCCTCAATCTTATCCACAACTCAGAGATCCTCTACCTCTTCTTCATCACTTGCCAAGCCCTCCCTCGTGGATATGGCTCTCTTCTTGGTGTTCATCTTATATTGGTAGTGTACTCCATTCCACAATCTTCCAGTTGTTGCCATGATCTTCTTGATCTATTCTTCCTCCATCATGATTGGGTCCAAGGCCTCCTCCTTCTTTCCCTTATCCATTTCTCCTTCTTGTGTCAGTGCTTCCCCCATTCCCCCATGCACGCAGAGAAGTTTAGTTTTCTGAGGCCATTGTCATTACACCTTTGTTATATAGTAATATCTTAATGGAAGTATATAGCGATCTGATATACCTACCTTGAGGTCCCTTCAAAAACTCTTTCTCTGCTACGCTGTAAGATTTCGCTGTATCTACTGCAAATTCTGTGATAAATCTTGCATTAATGTTGTCTAACCAGAAATCTGCTGCACGCATAAATGTATTGTCAACGTGTTGTAACTGTGTGATCTCTACAGGATTCCACTCTAGTTGTCTAATCTGATTTGTAGGATGGTTTTCTTTCAACCTTAATATCCACTCCTGCAACACATGAAGGAAATCACAAAAAAAATATTTCATGCAAGTCGTTGAATACGTACTTGTCCAGATATTTGCGCGGTGCTAACTTAGGGTTTATGTTATCTTTCTATGCAAACTATAGCTTCTTTGTTTTCAACCATCTCTCTATCTCTTCCTTCATTCTGTTCCAGGGTCTCAACATCCCCTTATAATTTCCCATTCTCTTACCATCTTCTCGTCAGATTTGGCATTATTTTGACGTTTCTTCAACAGATCTCATTCACTCAGTCCCATCCTATTCCAACTAGAAACGAAACCATTTTTTGGTTTCTATTCTTATTTAACAATTATCTACTCTAATATTACCTTACTTTCATAGGTTGGCCCAGGTTCATATGTAACAAGCTTCCAACAAAATCCCTCTAAAACTATCGCCCCCCCTGGTAAACCATAAGGAAATGTAGGACACAAGGTGTACTACGCAATATCACCAAAGATAGATCTATGGGTGGTTGCAATACTCAGGTGCTTGCAGCATGGGAATGAGTGGAGATCTATGGTTGTACCTTGTGATGTTTATTTATTTAGTCTAACCTCTTGATTTAAACAGTCATTCTTATTCAGGCATGTGGATTATCATATCTAACTATTTGCTTCATTCATTCGTCTAGCATTTAATTATTAACAACAATGGATATGCATACATTCAATCACATACACAAGATTTACCATGTTTCACCCCCTCCTGGGCTACGTCCACAAAGATATGGCTCTCAATTTCTTTATTATGTCTCAGTAATATGTCACATCGTGCGCATTTACAATCTTATATCTTACAATCTAAACTAACCTCCCGATCCCTGTGAGGCTGACTAGATCGCACCAGGCTCCTCAGTCTGTGATCTAACCCTCAGGATCGAGTTTATCGATCCTTCTCTAGCTCACCAACTTATGAAATGTTGCAGTTATCACCAACCTTACACCTTCCAGACTCTCTCTACCTCCTAGGTACTATAGATCTCTTTATGTATCTATCTAAATCGTGTACCCCCTTAGGTCCTCTTCTCTATTATGTCCCCCCCCTTAGACCTCCTAAGTACTACTTATATCTATTCTTGGCTCATCATCCATTACAATATATTGCAAAAACCCTAACCCTAACATAGTTAGGTCTCCCTTGCATGTGGGCCTCACATGTTTCCCTTGCACATGCTACTTTTCCTTCCAACTATTATTTCTTCCCTTCATGCTTCTCTCCCAAAAAATAGCCTTTTCTCTAATGGGTTTGTGTCCAATAGGTGCCTAAGTTAATGTCATAGTTCTTCAATTTGGTAAGAATTGTGGTTGATGCTTTGTTAATTAGTTAGGTTAGGTTAATTAATGACAACATTGAATATTGAATTTAGTTCACTTAAGTTGGACCAGTTATCAATCCAACATTTAGGGTCCATTCCATTCAAACTTAACAACCTATCAAATCAATGAGGGCATACCATAATGATGAATATTTTCCAAAATATACATCACTTGACGTAAAATTTAACTGGTTGGAAGTACAAACCCGTTTTTGGAATAAATGAGAAAAGGAAGAAATTGTTATATATTATTTTGTAGTTGCTTCGCATACCTCAATATTAGACCCAAAAAGAATCTTTGATCAAATATAATTTTGAGTGGAAATATTAAATAGGTTATGGTTGAAGGTTTCATCAATGAAAATGGATATTGAACTTCCTACATCTGCTAAGTTGAACATTAATTTCACTTGGATACACAAGGGCCATTATGATTTTATGATGATTGTGTATATTAGGACAGGGTAATGATATTAATCATGTGGATGCAAAGACACATTTTGAACCACCTATTTAATTGGAGGTAAATGGTGCCCAATCCATCCCAATTTTCTTCTCTTGTATGCATCACTTTGTTTCTTAATGTATAGGAACGAATATCAACATCCCACTAGTCTCAAGTTATGAATCCCAACCTAGGAAGGAAAACTTCACTTCCCTATCAATTGATTTATTTGCATAACTCCAATATGTATTATTTAGTGACAACAATGACACTCTAACACAAGTTATAGCATAGTCAAATAGTGGGAAATTGAATCCTATCTAGTTGGGAAGGTAGAAGGACAACTATATGTGAAACCCTCTTATGTCCCTCTACAATATCCAACAAAACCTATGAATCAATTGGAAGTCAAGAATTCAAGTATCACTAGGAGAAGAGGCAAGATTTTAGTTAGAAATTGCAACTCTTGATGGCCTTCTGATTCCGAGATATTCAGATTAAATTAGAGACACCTTATCACACAAATTGCATGAAATGAACTATTCACTATTTTCTTTTGTTTGAAAACAAAACTGTGTCAGCATGTTCACCTCAAGTGGAGAGGATACCATTGTGGGATACCTATCACAAGTTCCACTAACAATATTTCCCAACTGAGTGGATGGTTATCTTTTTGAGTTCACCCCAGATGTGAAATTGAATCCTACCAAGTTTTTATCATTAGTAGAGGCTCTTCCATCTTTTTCAAGGTCTTTGGATAATGGGTTGTATAGAGAACTTGATATATATTTTAAGCTCTTGGTCCAATATATCTATATGGAAGTTGTATCACATGTTGAGAGATTGTTCTCCGTTTCCTTGATCATTATATCCATATTGAACTTGTATTACCAGTGTATAACCCATTGGTTTTTAATTCTATTGAAAATTTCATGAAATACATGTGCATATTCTATCATCACTTTAAGCTCAGAAGGGATTAGATTAAAATATATGCTCAAGCTTGTGAAAGCAGCTTGAAACTCACTTCCTACATCTAAGTTAGTATTTTCCACTGTTTCTAAGGGATCACAATACCATTTTGCATCAATGGATTATGGAAAGGATGCATAAAAAAGGTTTCAAAAATATGAAAAACTTGGGGATATCATCTATTGGAACATAGAAGTAGACCCAGGGTTCAGCAACTTCAACAAGCGCCTGTAAAACCCTAGCGACCTGACCCTTCGGAAACACGTGAAGGATGAAGTCTCACCCAAAGGTAGGCGGGGAGTGGTTACAGGACTCAGTGTGAAACCTTAGCTAGGACCACCAGATGCGTGATTGTGACACACCCCTCAATAGACCATAGCGGTTATGGTTCATTAGTATTTAACCTTGTCACAACACAGATAAACCCTAATTATAGAGGGGTGGTAATTAGGCCAGGATCCCTGGCTATGTTTCAAGCATAAGCACATCAATGTAGATCTGAGATCTAGCATCTTACCCATCATTAGGTACTAAGCTATCATATTCATCTAGAATGCATTGTTGCTAGTAATCATCTAAATGGCCAAACATTCACAATGCACAAAGAAACCACAACACGGGATATGTGTGGTTCACTAACTTTGGAGACTCGTCCACCAACTCTTCTCTTCTTTTATTATATTTGGTCAATCTTATTACAGGTACCTGCATCAAAATCCTACTCCATAGAGATGGGAGATGCCTATGCGTACCTCGTCGGATCCTCCTTCCCCAAACTAGAATTATAGAACTAAGACTTTTCATAGCACTAAGACATTTGATAAAACAAATTGATGAATTTGAAGTCATCCCGAGTGAGTACATTGACTTAGTCTTGAAGTAGATTTGGACTCTTCAGGAAGTAGGTTTCATGGGAGAAACCTTCCTTTTGTTCAAGGGATCAACCTCGACAACGGTATCTAAGTGATTGTCCACTTCTCCTTTACTTATGTTGATAGATCTTTTCCATTGGTCTCTTCTTTATCTACTTCATCATCACCTCCTCCTCCGGGTGATTCTGAAGCAGTTTCATCTGATACACTATTCACCGGTGTTAGACTTCTTTTTGTTTTTTCTTCCTTACGCTAGTTCCATGTGTATCATGTGCTTCACCCGTGTACCGAGATTTTGATTTGTTCAGGGTCAGATAGTTCCATGGGGTTAGCAAGGATGAGGATCTTTGTAGACCAGTCCTTATTTATCTCTTCTAGGTACTCTTCTATGAGCTTATAGTATGAATGAAGCTCTTCTTTACTCTCATACGCATGCGCAGTCATGTAAATGAAGTGTCGATCTGCACAAAACTTCATAAGTGGCCTGGTGGTGTAGAGTGTTTGAAGGGGTCATCTGAGGGACAAATTCAACCAACCTTCTTCAATTGGAGCGGTGTATATGGAATACCGGTTTGACTGTTTCCCCATATCGGCTGGTACCAAAGTGTGGTAAAACTTCATAGCGGCAGATAAACCGATGTGCAGGAAAGGAGTCACACATTGACATCTCCGATGCTTGATGAGGATCAACAATAACTAAAATGGAACTCCTTAGCCACGATCACGAGCTTGCAGAAATCCAATTCTAATTGGTTGACCAAGTAATTTTCCCAGTTCATCACGGAGTCCCTTCCATGCATTTCCGGTGAAGATGCGACAACAGAAACCACAGCGACTGCATTATTAGGTCTATTCTTTCTACGCTAGCTTTCCTGATCAACTATTAAGCAGAGGCCACCTCGCCATTTTGGATGGAAGCTACCTTATCTCGCATCCCCTTTTCTACATCTCCATAATATTCCTTATACATTGTGCTAGTCTACTGATGCGTAACTTCAGATTGCAGAAGTCTTACGTGGGTTGGTTCCTTGTATCGCGAATCGGTGATCATTGGATCAACACGAATTAGCGATGTGTCTATCTAGTCACAGATATCCACCATGGAAGCATAGCAATGAGGAGCTTAATGCGCATTAACCTCACGGTGCCTTTAAATAATGGTAACTCATTACGTTGGAGACGATTAATTTGCGCAGGTCAGTATGGTTGGGGATTATCCTTGACTTCTTCCCTTACGTCTAATTCGGATACGTGGTGAGAATAATGTGGTTCTTGCGATCCCTTAGGTTGAAGTCACTGAATTTTAATAACATGATCTTATCCATCTACGGTCGAACTACATGTATCCCGGGAGGTACCACGGTAACCCGAGTGTAATAGAAGTCTCTCTCTAGGACATCACGACTCACCACACCATGCAGGGTTGGGATGTAGTCGGGCAGGATATTTTGGATTAACTTCATGTTTTCCAAGTCATCTCAATTCTTCTTTTCTCATCTGCGGCTTCGGGATAGTGCGGATCCGTGAAAATGCGGCGGGGAGGCTTACACTCCTTAGGTCGATGAATATTGAACTCATGTGGACATCACTCTCTTAGCCATCAGATCAATTATAACTTATTCAACCGACTTCTCTATGGTGTTGGGATTGCGTCCAAAATGCAGCTCATGTTGGATAACTTCGGGTTGATGAAGTGAATCTTTCGATTTAATAAGAACAAGTGTTGTTGAAGATCAGGTAATCATAGCGCGGTAGCAATGAGTTATTTTGTTGGCTTGGATACAATTTGTGAAAATTTTCTCGGTGCAGCGATTCGGCCGGACTAAGTAGATGTGAGGTAAGGATCTCTCTAATGGGTGAGAAGCCTTCATCATTTCAATTTTGTCCCGTTCTGACATGGTCCGAATGGTTTGATGGAGAGATTTATGGTCATAATTGTTGTTCTAACCATTTGGGGGCATCTGTCTAATGGTCATAATGCCTCCAATGGTCATATCAATCCTCCATGGCGAAGTTCCATTCTGAGTTTCTTTGATATTCCGATGAAGTTTGAATTATGGATACCTTCCTTAGCAAAGTCTTCTTTGGACCTTCCTATAATTTTTCAAATTTGCCTTCTTCTTCCTAAGACTTCTATCCTTCTTCCATGTGATGCGTGTTGTGGGTTCCTCTTCCCATTAGAGTTCTCCTCTTGGCATAGTAACTTGGCGTTGTTGATGGTATTTCATAGGGTTCAAATTTAATACTTCTTCTTTTAATGCACAGGGTAGGCGCTCTACTTTCTTTTGTGGATGGTTTCTTCAAGACCTTTTGTGTTCTTCGGCTTGACATCCATATTTCTGGTCCTCATTAGCTTCAACTAGTTTCTTGTTCTTCCGGTAAGTGTGCTATTCTCTTATGTAGAAATCTCTTAGTTCTTTATTTTTCTATTCTAGAGATTTCTCTTCTTGTTACACTTCAAATCTGATCTTTCTCAATCGGGTTTTCCTAGTATCATAAGAAAATGGGGTGTTGTTCTCCAATAGAATTGCTTATCAACCTCAAATTATTCCTCTGTCTAAGTTCCATGAAAACTCATAGATGTCTAGGTGAGTCTTCCACACAGTGTTACCAACTTTCCTCTGAATAAACCTATTCCTCCAAATGGAAGAGGTCATAGCAGAATTTCTAAAAATTTCCCAAGTTCCTTCTATCATAATATTTGCACATTGTTTCCCTCATCTAGAACATAGTCAATTTCAAAGTCTCCTATTCTTGTTTCTATGCACTCTTTTTTCTTTGAAGAGATATCTAATAAGTTGATATTTACTGTGGTCATTTAGGGCTTCTTTCATTTATGACAATCTGAGTCTCACGATTGTTTACGGGGTTCTACCATAGCCCTGAGTTTATTGGTCTTCCTCGGGGGTTTTCTTGTCTCATATTCATTTCTTTTCAACCTTAGCAATCATTCTAGGGAAATCCAGATGTCATGGTCCATAGATTTACAACAAGAGACAAATGGGTCTTCTCCGGGCAATCCTTGCAGATGGCCCACAACCTTCTATAAATGTAACAAAGGTTAGTCCTCTCTTTCTTTTAAATGATCACCAACTTCTCTGTCTTGCACTAGGATCATAGTAGCTAACCTACGGAAAATTCTTTCTAGGATCCACGCATCCATTTGTTAGTTAAAACATTCTTTCTATGCATAGAATAACATATCTTTCATTATTTCTATGGATCTATTCATAAACCTTCTTTTTATTCCTTAGTTTTTAGACTAGGACAAAAATTTATCAAACACACATAAAATCCATACATTTTGAAACAAAATTTCCTTATCTTACTTTTGACGGAGAAAAGATTTGAGGATCTAAAATTTTCCTACTCTTACCTTTAGAGCACAAAGCTTTTCGGATACCCACCTCTTTTCTTTAGATCCACTTCCTTTCTTAGCACAAATATTCACAAAATAGAATATTGTGCACTAAAAACTCGGATCTATGCACAAATATTTCTTTCTTTTCCTTAGTTCTCAACAATCAGGTTTCCAGTTGACAACATAACCATTTGTTGGCACAGTTAGACCAGTTCAGCAACTTCAACAATGCACCAGCATGTTGGGATGTGTTATATTCTCTACGAGAGTAGTGAGGATTCTTTTGTCGAGATTAGCAAGAGAAGGTTAGAGTGGATTAGGCCCCTCTGGAGTCGCGAGGGAGGATCCCCATACACCGCAGTGAGGGGCCGATTGCCCCTGAAAAAAACATTTCTTCATCGGGACTATATTTTCGAGACCACATTATATTTAGGTGGATTTTCAGCACATGGTTTCTTTATCAATGGTTTCTATTTCCGGTTAGGAATTAGGGTTTTGGATAATCAGGTCATTTAGGTTAGGGTTTTGGACTTATCGAGGTCATTGGGTTGAGTTTTTGGATGTCTCTAAGCTCCTATATGTATTTTTGTATTGTAAATATTGTAATATGATGAATAATATAGAATATGTTGGTTTTTCCGGTTTGGGGTTTCTAGGGGAAAAATATACGTGTAATGTTTCTATTTGACATTGTATATTTTATGTTCCTTTCTGAATATATGTTTCAGTAGATGTGTACAAGGTTAGAATTTACATATGGTATCGAGCTTTATTGGCTTCGGGGATGCCTTTGTAGTCCAAGATTTGGCTTGGGTATATGATAAGCCTTGTTATAGTGGGAGATATCTGGTATTGATTTTGAGTGTGAAAATAAATGGAAAGCAATTAGAAGATGGAGATCAAGAAGTTTTATGGGAAAATTTTTGAGAGTTGTGGAGGCTCAATATGGAAGATTTGTTAGTGGGCCGAAGATCAGTGGATCCACAGTGAATCTAGATGCACCTATAGGAATTTCAGTAGATGACTAGAAAAAAAGTTGGATCCGGAGGCAAAGACAATCCGTATGTCTCTCCAATTGATGTTACTAAATGTGTCAAAGGAAGCTACAACCAAGTTATAGGAAAAGTTGGGAATTTGTATTAGTCTAATTCACGGTAAAACAAACTATTCTAAGAAATGGTTATAACCTAGGGATGAGAGATGGACTCGGTGGAAGAACATTTGAACACCTTCAATACTATGGTAAGTCGAGTTAGTATCATTTGAGATTAAAATTTCAAATGAGATAAATGTATAAGTTTACTGTTTTCTTTACCAAGCACAAACATTAGGATAGATGCAGTTTGTGTCCATAGGTAGTAATACAACTTTCTTGAAGTTTGAAGAAGTGGTCTCATCCTTGTTGTGTGAGGAGGGAGATGAGATGGAAGAATATGGAAGGACATGGCAAACTTGAGATGCATTATTTTCAAGGGATGCTCCGGGGAACAGAAATAGATCTAATTTTCTAAATTGGGAGATCTAAGTCTAAGGGAAGGTCTAAGTCTCCCAAAAAGTTTGTTAAGGTATTCTAGAGATGTGGAAAAGGGCACTACAAAGCGGTGTAGATTTAAAGTTAAGAAAGAGAAAGGGATATGAAGAGAATCTTCATTACCTAAGAAGAAAATACCTCCAAGGAAGGAGGGAATATGTACTAGCTCTTCAGAGGTACACAGCAACGGTTTATGAGGCATGGTTGGTTGAATCCAGTGCATCATTTCATATGACTCCCCATAGGGAGTGGTTTGCAAATATGAAAGTATGATGGAGGTAATGTTTCTTAGGTAATGAAGTTGACAGCAATAATCATGGGAAGAGAGGAAAATTCAAGTTGGGGCTCATAGATGGAAGGATTGTAACACTTTGTGGGTATTACGAACATCAGTTTTGGCAATTTGATTTTGTAAGAAAAATGGACATTGTATGGTTAAAAACAATATTTGAAAAAGGAAACTTGTAGGATGGTTGAGAATGTAAGTGTTGTTGAGGGAGTTCGGTTTGGAACTACGTATAATCTTCAATTAAGCACTATTAGATATGGGTGTAATAGTTCCCTTGTTTCTGATATTGGATTTAAAGAAAAAACTCCTACAATCTTTGGAAAGGTTATGTTATTGTGGCATCAAAAGACCTAGGAGCATATCGAGGAGAAGGGTCTTAGAGCTACTACATGGAAATGCAAGGTATGGTTAAAGGTATGTCTAACTACTCTACGGAATTTTATTTCTATGAACATTTGTCTATATGGGAGGCAGTGGGTAGATTCCCCTCTGAGGGTGCAAAGAGACAAGAAATGAATTTTACAACTAGTTCAGTGATGTTTTTGGACCTATATCAGTCCCATCATTTGGAAAATCTATTATTACTAGGTCTCATTTATAGATGACTTCTAGAGGACTACTTGGATAGGCTACTCAGAAGAAATGAAGTCTTTGGCTTGAGGTTTAAAGAGTTTAAGTTTCTTGTTGAGAATCAAATAGATCAAATAATTAAAGTGTTGAGAAAGATAATGGCAAAAGGTTCTCTTTGGAATGAATTTGAAGAATTATATAAGAAGTGTGTGTGGTATATAGCAGTGAAGACTACTCCATATACACCTTGGTGGAATGGAGCTGTGGAAAGGATGAATAGGACTAGCGATGGAAAAAGCAAAGGTGCATGCTACGATGGTGTCGAGTTAGGGGAAATTATGAGCTGACGTTGATGCACATGTTACACAGTAAGCGAGATCACCCTCATCAATGTTGGATGACAAAGACTCCCCACAAGAGGTATGGAATGGTCGGGAACCTTCTCTCCCACACATCTCAAAGGTTTTGAAAGTTTCTGCGATGCATATGTTCATGTTCAAAGAGGAAAATGGAAGTAAGATGGATAAAAGAGATGAAGAAGTGTATCTTTATTGGATATAAATATGGTCTCAAAAGGTTATAAGCTTTGGAACCCATAAACTAAGAAGATTAGTTAATATATGAGATGTGGTATTTAGAGAATGAAGGATGTTGTTAAACATTAAGTCCTACCAAGTAAGGAAGGAGACAGGAGAAGATAGATTTTGATTCCTGGGATGATGGAGTGGACTCTAGGAAGAACATGAATAAGAATAAGAAAGATCCTCATACTCCGATATTGAGGATATCGGATCGAGAAATTTATCGGAAGGTATAGTCCATCCCTGATTTACGTTCAAATTTTGATTTGTATATTACCGATGATGATCCTATAATTTGTCCAGGCGGTGGATTAGGAAGGATGATCTCTAGAAATGGCCATGGATGAAGAAATGACATCTTTGGGTAAGAATGAGGCTTAGGATATAGTGAGTTTCAAATGGAAGAAATCCCATTGGGAACAAACAGGTATTTAAAAAGAAGCTGAAACCCGAAGGAAAAGGTGGAGAAATACAAGATCGGTCGGTAGCAAAGGGTTATTCAGGTTGAGGGGTGATTTTGGTGAATTTTTTCTCTTGTTGCCAAGTTAACCTCCATAAGATTTATGTTATTTGTTGTCACTGCATTTGATTTTGAAATAGAACAAATGGATGTGAAGACAACATTCCTACATAGAGGATATGGAGAGAAATCTATATGAAACAACTGAAGTTTATGGCGTGAAGGGGAAAGAAGGAGCTGGTATGCAAGGCTGAAAAAGTCCATGTATGGTTTTAAAAAAATCCCTGGGAATGTGGTATCAAAAATTTGATACTTATATGTTGGGAATTAGCATCACAAGAAAGAAAAGGAATATCATTATGTAATATTTTAAAATTAATTGGTCCATTTGAGTTTATTTGGTATATATGTGGATGACATGTTGCTGATAGGAAACAACAAAGGAATTATTCAAGATATGAAAAATCAGTTGTCCTCTAAATTTGACATGAAGGATATGATTACTTCAAATTTCATTTGGAGCATGGAAATTAAAAGAGATCCAAAAGAGGAAACTACGGTTAAATTAGAGAAAATATGATGAGACAATATTGCAGGAGGAGTTTAATATATGTCGAGACAATATTGCAGAGGTTTAATATGCAAGAATGTAAACCGGTCAAGGTTCCTATTCCTATTGGTGTAAAGTTATCTGCAGATCAGTGTCCCAAGAAACATGAAGAAGAGGAGGACATGTCTCATGTTCCATATGCGAGTGCAGTTGGCAGTTTGATGTATGAAATGGTCTGTAGTAGACTGGACATTTCACATGCAGTGGGAGTTTTGAGCAGGTATATGTCAAAACCAGGGAAGGAGCATTGGACAATAGTAAAAAGGATTTTCAGGTATTTGTGTGGCACTGCCATCTATGGATTGTGCTATGAAGGAAGACAGGGATTGAATAGAGTGGTGAATATACATGGCTTTGTGGATGCAGATTGTGTTGTATATTTGGATTGTAGGAGATCTACAAGTGGGTATGTGTTTAACCTATTTGGAGGAGCAATACGTTGGATGAGAAAAAGATAGGCTATAGTGGCACTTTCAACTACAGAAGTTGAATACATGGCAGCCACTCATGCAAGTAAGGAAGAAATATGGTTACAAAGATTGTGTTCAGGTATTGGGTTGGTACAACAAGTTGTAAGGATAGAGTGTGACAGTCAGAGTGCAATTTTTCTGTCGAAGAACCCTGCTTATCATTCAAAGACAAAGCACATTGATGTTCAATATCACTTTGTGAAAGACATGATTGAAGAAAAGAAAGTATCACTGATGAAGGTGGACACTTTGAAGAATGTTGCAGACTCATTAACAAAATCTGTGAGCACTGAGAATTTCTCTTGGTGTAGAGGATCCATGGGCATTGTTTCCTTGGATTGTTGACTATCTAACCCTGTAACCCCCTGTATGCAAAGAAAAAAACAAGTGGGAGAATTTTGGGTATGTGTTATATTATTTGCATGAGTAGTAGTGACTGAGCGTATGCATCGGGTGCGCAGGGGTTTGGGGGCAACGCCCCCAAAAAAAAAAAACTGCATCAGGACCGCATTTTCGGGACCGCATTATATTTAGGTGGTTTTTCGGCACATGGTTTCTTTGCCGATGGTTTTCTATTTCCGGATAAGGAATTAGAGTTTTGGACTAATCCAAGTCATTGGGTTAGGGTTTTGGATGCCACTGGATCCTATATGTATTTTGTATTGTAAACATTGTAATATGATGAATAATATAAAATATGTTGGTTTTCCTAGTTTGGGTTTCCAGGGGAAAATTCTCTGTGTAATGTTTTCATTTTCCATTGTATCTTTTCTATTCATTTACTGATTATCTGTTTGCAGTAGATATTTTACAAGGTTATAATTTACACAACAAAACCCTAACTACCAGCCCTTTTAGCAACACCTACGAAGCAGATGAAGTCTCACCCGAGGTAGAGGCAAGGGTTGTTGCAGGACTCTAGTGTCTACAACCTTAGCTGGGACACAGATATGTGATTCTAACACCTCAACAAAGCACTTAGTAGTTATATTTCATTAGTATTTAACCTTAGTTCACAGCCCAGATAAAACCTAATTACAGAGCAACGCAGTATTCATCCATATCTAATATATTCAAACACTAAGCACATCAACGTAGATAAGATCTAGCATCTTATGCACATAATTAGGCACTAATATATCATATTCATCTAAGAATACATCGTTACACTAAGCAGTAATAATCTAAACAATAAAAAATTCGCAATGCACAAAGAAACCACAACATAGGATATACGTGGTTCTCTTCTTTATTATCTTCGGTCAAGATTCTTACAGGCACATAGCATCAAAATCCTACTCCACAGAAGACAGGAGATCTGCACCTCACTAGATCCTCCTTCCCCAAGTTAGGGTACAACACTAAGCCTTTTCACAGTCACTTGCACTTATCCTTCCAAGTCGCACACGGTATGCACAAAGCATGTACAACTATCACTTTCACTTAGAAATTAGCATCAAACACTTTCACGCTTACTTACATCACCTAAATTTCTATTTATACATTACAAAATGGACCTAAACATAGGTAAACCCATGGTTCAACATCCCCATACCCATTACATAATCCTATAACCCAAAAATCCCTAAAAAGGGGGCAAGATCCCGTGATCTCCGCTTTGACTTGCGCTCCACCTTCGACAGCCTGACGAAGTCCCAAAATAGGTCAAACCTAACCAAGGATCCTCAAAACTTGGTCAAGGGCCAACATCATCCTAATTCACATACATTATATTCTTTAATACATGGCTATTCAATTTATGAAGGCATGTATCATCAGATAACAATGTGTTACAGGTATGAACTAACTGAGAGGGGGGGGGGAGTGAATCAGTTAGTGTAGATTA
>SNQJ01S0215888.1:0-15529 GCA_010110895.2 Picea sitchensis | reverse complement strand
AGAGATACTAATCATCTAAATCGAACATGTTCCACCTCAAAAAATCAATATCAAGATCTACCATGTCCTGAAAATGAAACAGGAACAAGTTAGATAATTTATTAACAACTAATTACTAATTTTTTATTTAAAAATGACTTGGCCAAAGAAATCTAATTTTAAACCGATTTGATTCAAAAAGATAACATAAATGTAATAAGAGGGAAAAATCATTTTACCATTTGAACCAATGACTAAACATGGATCATAATAGCTTGGAATTGATTATGGCATTAACACTGTCTGCATTTTTTATCACAATGTTACATGTCTTCTTAAGGCGTTTAGCTTGTCTCTTTGTGTTTGCTCTGAGGTCATGCTTTTCTTTTGTCAGTAATATATTGTGAGTTGTGAGTGTTTTAATCCGAGCTTGGAGGATGGGAATATCAATATAGTATCGTTCAATCCAATGTAGGCAAACCTCACATTGCACAGGAGGGACGATATGTTGGCGAAGTTTACATTCAAGTCTGGTTGTATCAATACTACCTATTACATGCCCTTGACCAAGATTAATAGCAGTAAACCCATATTTACCCTCGAGAAATGGTGGAAGATTATTAACAAAGTCATATAGTCGAGCAGGATTGGATCTCTGAGAATCAGGATCTTCTTCTGCCAAGAATTCTTCAATTTCGAGATCTGAGACCTCATTGACATCGATCGGGTCGATCGAGCTCAAACGAGGTTTAGATCGATTCTTTAAATTTCTCGAAATGATGCGACCAACTCTTTTGTTTTGAAAACCTAGAGCCATGTGTTTTTGTTTTGTCTGATCGTGAGACTTTTTGCTATCGAATTTTACAGTGGCATTATGGACAACAATTAATTCATGCATAGGTGTTTCGATCAACTCAGAACCAACATCCTCTTGCCCATGTGAAGAATGAATGGGTATTGCCTCGTCTTGAGAGTTTCTCTTTAGAGGTTCTGGCTCATTACTTGAAAAGTCAAATTGTTTTCTTATCAGTGGTTCACTCAAAATAAAGGTTTCTATAGGAATGGTTGCAGCAAAGCCATTTCTGGTTAAAAATATATCCCAACAATTGCCTAGGGTTGTCAAACGGTGAACCAACAACATTTTAATTAAGTCGTGGTGAAAGTGACTAGAGTCGAGGCTCTTTTTTTAATACCTTTTAGACATCTTGTACAGGCTTCTCAGCAAATAGAAAGGCACATTCAAATGAAAACCTATGATGTGCATAAGTAACCGTATATGATAGAGAAAAACTAGACCATAATGACCCTCACAGGTCACAAACTGTTTGAGGATCAAAAGCAGACCATGCCATCTAGCTTTAACTAAAGAAATAGGGATACCTTTTTCACAACAATTGATTTTCCTAGAGGTCATGAAGAGGCTCCATGGCACTTCTTCGATCTTTGAGTTCTTGAACCACTTCTCGTCGATGGATGGAAGCCATGTGGCTTCACTCACAAACTCCTCAGTGACCTCTAACTGGATATCTCTAATTTTCTCCCTACACCCATCAAAAGTATGTTCAAATTCCTTAGCCACATAAAGGTTATAACCTTCGAACCTTTTGATGAAGGCATCCCAACCTTGACCTCTCAAATATTTGATTGCATCATCATGACATAACAGTGCTTGGCATCCATTCGGCTCCAATCAAACAACAGGGGCCATCATAGATATGAATCGACTTTAACAAGGGTGACTCAAAACAGTTCTGGGTTTGGATGGTAGGAGTAAAAGAAACAAATCCAAGAGGATAAAATGAAAACAAACAAAATGAAATCTCTGTGCAATCATAATATAAACATCAAGGGTTTGGTCATGATGCTTGACCATACCTGGTAATGAAACCCTCGCATACAGAGCATGAAAAACCCTCAACCCATAATGAAAATCTTTTTAATTTACTCTATCAGCAAAAGGATTAAGTACAGGGTATGATATTTGCGCATTAATTCTCATGACTAGCACGACTATAGTTGATTTGCAAATGGTTTAAATATATTAACACAAAAATGTTCATATTTCAAATGTGAACCAACTAAATCATATCAACATTCAAAACATTCAAAAGGTAAGTCATTCAAATGTTAGATTTAGAAAATATATGAGCACAATGACCCTTTAAAAAAAATGCTTTGAATAGGAATACAATACGAAACTAAGTTTTCATGTTGGACTTATGCTTTCAGTCATGAATCAAACACGAAACAAAACGAAAACACAAATTTTAAAGAATTAATGAACATCTTTTATAATCCTGTAATCATCTCCAAATGATAATATTTACAAGATGAGGTGAAGGCAACGACATAAAGTGTCGTTTGTTGTTCAAATAGTGAAATCATGTAGGGTTGCCAACAATGGCGACTTACTGGGCGAAGCAGTTATCTCTGCATCACCAAAGAATTCATGTTAGGATAGATCAGAAAGGTTGAAAATTAAAGATTAGTCGATAGCAAGTCAAGCATCCCAATCAAACTCAAAAACATCATACAATCTAGTGTCAGATATCTTTCTGTCCAAATGCAATCTGGTGACAAGTTTTAATTACGAGAGAGATGATATTTAGGCCAATGACTTGGATATTGTTGACAGGGTCGTTGCTACTAGCAGGTGTCCATAGACTCAGAATGGATGTCAATTAACCCACTATGATACCTCTACCCTATCCAAGAATTGTCCATTCAAAATGAAGGATATTTTACAATTAATATCAAAATTTATACCAAATAATTTTCTTGAACCTGACATTGCTTCGCTACCAGCAGGCCTGTTCAATACCCTGATGAAGTTGTCTTGGAATCATGTATGCATTTACCCACTACCTGGAGACCTGTTCAGTATCTCGGCGGGTTTACAGACACTTCCCACAAGTCTCTAGAAGTTATTTACATTTTTTTATGGTCATCAGGAGAGAGGGGTGATGTTGAAAATTTCAGATTTTGAAACACTTGATATTTTCCAGCTTAATTTTTCGCTTGATGACCTTCATCATGATTTGAATTTAGTTTTCTGATAAGAATAAATTTTCGAGGACAGGAAGGCATACTTGAGTTGTTTTCTTTAAAAACAGGGACAGCGTAAAGAGTTTTAATGATGATTGTATCTTCTCATGATTATAAAGTGAAACCAGGAAGACTATTCTGAACAAGAAGTTTCTTTTGCTAGTTTGAGTTTCAACAATTTATAGCACTGATACTTTAAAATGACCTTGATTGTTTCTTTATGATGAGGCATTCTAGTTTCCTTTCATGAACTGAATGGTGACACAGACATAAATTTAATCAAAAAGCAGTGAAAACAAACAAAATGAAAAGAACCAAAAAATAAATAAATAATAAAAACTTAAAACTTAAAACAGAAAAATATGTACAGAGAAGTGGATCTGGAATAATCAGGAGAAATATCTTTTGAGAGCTTGGCTATTCACCGGGAAGGTGTCTGGTTGTCCCTCCAAATTGTGTAGATGGAAAGAGTTGGGACCTAGTTTTTCAGCGATTACGAATGGCCCCAACCACAGGTTATGGAACTTGGTGTGCTCCCCTTTTCCCTTGTGGGGTTTATCCCATTTGAGAACCAAGTCTCCTACCTCGAAGTTCCTGTCTGAAGAGGAGTTTGAATCAAACTAGTTTTTTACAATCTGTTGATGTTGATTCAGCTTCTTCTTTACTTGTGCTCTCACTTCCTCTAGTTTTAATAAGGCATTAATTCGACTTTCAAGGGGAGGGCATTCCTCCTCTTGAACTTTCTGCGATAATTGCAAAGAGGGAAGCAAAACATGTGAAGGGAGAATCACTTCTCTTCCGTAGACAAGGAAAAAAGGGGAATTTCCAACAAAGGTTTTTGGTGTCACTCTATCAGCCCAGAGTGCATTAAATAGTGTGTTGTGCCAGTTCTTGTGATTTTTAGAAACTGTCCTCTTAATGATCTTGATCAAATTTTTGTTTGTTGATTCTGCTAGGCCATTTCCTTGGGGGTAGTAGCTGGCAGGATATTTCAATTTAATCCATTTTTCTAAAGCGAATACATTCATATCCAGGGATAAGAAATAAGATGTGTTATCAAAGACTAAACATTCGGGAATGTTGAATCTAGTAATGATATTAGAGTTAAGGAAAGATACTACCTTATTCGTGTTTACCACTTTCAAAGGTGCAGCTTCGGACCATATGGTAAATTAATCTGTGTTGTAATGATATATTTGTGTTGTTGTGAAGAAGAAGGGTTAATTGGTCCTATGATGTCAAGACCCCATTACTGAAAAAGGAGAATCTACAGTGACAGGCTGCAAAGGAAATGTTGCCTTCTTGACCCGTCCTGCAGCCTTTTGACAAATTATACATTTATGGCATAGAGTATGGGCATTTTTAAACAAAGTGGGCCAATAGTACCCAGTTCTTAAAACTTTATGAGTTGTGGTGTATCCACCGAGGTGTCCACTAGCTTCACATGCATGAAGTTCAGATAGTACTTTCTCTGCTTCATCTTTTTCCAAACAACGCATAAGAACACCGTCAAAATTATTTCTAAACAATACATCATTTATGAACTGGAAAGATGCAGATTTTAACCTGAGTGCTCTTATATTTTTAGGATCAAGATAGCGAGGAGAAGATCCATGCGTCAAATAAAATTAAATATCATCATACCAAGAGTTAGCAACAACTTGTGTACAACAGATTTGTTTCTCGTTGTGTTGATTTACAGTTGAGATGTTAATTTAACTTTCCTGTTCTTCAACTGAATCAGCCACTAGTTTACATAGGCCTTGACCTCTAACAATTTGTGCAGGAGTTATTTCGAGGTCATATTCTTGTAACGATGTCATCCAAGTTGCCCGTTTTTCACCTAATTCCTTTTGTACTAACAAGTTTCTTACAACAGGTTAAGGAACGATGACTTTAGTTCTGGATTTCAGCAGATATGATCGGAAGTGTTTCACTGCTTTAAAAACAGCATATGCTTGTTGATCTATAGTCGAGTAATTTAGCTCTGCCCCTTTTAAAGCTGATCTCATGAAGGCAATAGGAATTTCATTGCTTTCATCATTCTTTTGTGTTAACACAGTAGCATAAGATCGATCATGTTGGAGATATTTCTTGTTAGCAATATCATCTAGCGCCATCGGTGAAAGCTCCACAGGAGGGCTTAATTGGGAATCGGGATATCGGAGATCCCGGGAGCGAGAGTTTTGTGCATCGCAGAATCGTGATACGCGATTTCCCGATCGGTGGGAACAACTGTCAATCATGGAGGACAGGTGGCAGGCTTTCGTGACAGGGAACGGAACGATGACAGGTCAACGACTATGAGCCATCGGGTTTCGGGGAATTGCGAGTTTGAAGGATGCGTGCTCGTTGACATCGTGAAGCGCGAAACCCTAATGGAGAGTATGGTCGAGGGAATATGGTAGCGGTCACTCAGACCAGGGCCTAGTCGGAGGGCTAGCACGGAAGGCGCATCGATAATCGGAGAATCGCGAGTCCTGGGGACTTGTGTATCAAGACATCGAAAACGCCGAAACCCTGACAAAGGTTTGGCTCAGGTCATATAAGATGTGGTCGCATGGACCATAGTATAGCCAGGAGGGCTAACCCATACACGCGCTCATCGGAGAATCGGTGATCGGGAGTTCAAAGGGTCAAGAACTCTTGACAACGGGGAACGCGAAACCCCGAAACCCGATACAGAGTCAGGAAAGGGTCACGGTGAAGTTCAGGATACCTTGAGGAAAGAAGAAGAGACCTGTGGACTGGGTCGGGTTTTCATCAGGGATTCCACTCGGGGATCCAAAGAGCCGCTTCGGCTCAACAGAAAAGGAGAAAGAGGGTGGGTGAAGCCTCGCGTCACCCATTTATTGCAGAGTATGGAGGTCCCAGCTGAAATTTACCCAGGAGGGTCCCTTGTACCGATTCTCTTCAGGAAAGCCAGACTGAGTCTCCAACTCACCAGAGGAACTTGCACTCGCCAGTCCAATACTCAAAGGGCTCAGCTACCCCCTGGCGCGAGCCATGCTGAATTAAAGAGGCGTATGACAGGGGAGAAGAGGACATATTTGATTGAGGCAGACTGACAGCCCATCCTGATAGAGAAGCTCCTCAACGTCAAGCATTGAATTCATGATATGATCAAGCCTTCAGCGCCTGAGTCAGTTCCAAGTATATGTAGGAATTTCTGCCATTTTTGTGGGTATCGATGGTTGATCAGAGCTCCCAGTTGTAAAACTTTAATGAAGCATTGTTTTCTGGTTATTTCTAGACTTCTGAGACTTCTTGCCTTATGAATGCTAGTTTCTTTACATCTTTGTTATACTGTGTTAGAGCAGCTCGGAATTGGAGGATCCAGTCGAGTTGTAGCTGTTATAGGATGATGTTGTAATGGATCACTGTAATAGTTACAGAATCTCTAATTGGTTCCTGTGATTTCCTTAACGCTGAATGACTTGGAATTGGAGGATCCAGTCAAGTCTTCTATTCAGTTTCTTGAAGCCCTGAACCAGGAGGATCCTGCGTTCAGAGTTTTTCCCCTACAAACCGCTGTAAGCCTGTTGCCTAGAGATGTTTGTTCACCTTTCTTACTAAGTCTTCCACCTGCTCATCTTTTAATCAACCCACTGGCTGAAGTTAGGATTCCATACCTCCTTTGTTCTTTACGTACCAGATCCAGTCTCCGAGTTAGAGTGATATCTCCTCGAGTCTCTACCCATTTGATCGCCCATTTATCAAACCGTGACATAAAAACTAATGGGCGTCGGGCTCTGCTCCTGCAGGCAATCCAGGAGTGACTTCCGATGCTAACAGATCGGAGGTGAAAGTGTAAAGAGTGAAATCTTGCGAGAAATCAAGACTCATCAAGGAAGGGGCTTCCACTATGGATTTTTTGATGGAATCAAAAGCATCACTTTCCTGTGGTTTCCAACGATACTGAACATTCTTTTTAATTAAACTCTATAATGGTCTTACCATTTCTGAGAAACTTGGGACAAATCTTCTGACAAAATTAATCTTGCCTAAAAAGGACTACATCGATTTTTCGGAGGAGGGGGGAGAGAGTTGGGCAGTAACTTGGGTTCTTTCGAGATCGATGATCATTCCATCTTTGGATACTATGAACCCAAGTAGTTTGCCTTGCTCTACTACAAAGACTGATTTCTTAGGGTTGAGGGATATGTCGTACTTACGTCATCGTTCTAGGACAACCCTAAGGTGAGACAAGTGATCTTTCTTTTTTTTAGAGAAAACGGTAACATCGTCAAGATATAACACTACTGATTGATTTAGGAGACCACGAAAAGCAATGTCCATTTCTCTCTGGAAAGTGGCCTCGACATTTATAAGCCCAAAAGGCATCTTCATGTAGGCATAATTCCCCCATAGGGTATGAAAAGTGGTTTTGAGATGATCCGAGGGAGACATGAGGACTTGGTTGTACCCTGAAAAACCATCTAACAGAGATAGTCTTTCGGAACCGGACACATGTTGAAGAATTTATTCCATTGGAGGAATGAGATAATTATCTTTATCAGGGGCTCGGTTCAACTTACGAAAGTCGACACAGAGTCGAATTTCACCACTTTTCTTCCTTACAGGAACTAGATTAGACACCCATTATGTGTGTCTCACCGGGAAAATTATCTTTGCATTTAGTAATTTATTCAGTTCTTTCTTGACAGTGGGTTCCAACTTGGGGTGCATGTTTCTTAATTTCTACTGAAAAGGCTGAGTTTGTGGTTTCATGGGGATGATATGTTGTATTATATTAGGATCAAATGTTTTTAAATCATCATATGTCTAGGCAAAAACATATTTCAATTCTTTAAACAATTTAATAAAAGCAGATCGTTCTTGCTCAGAGCATCTCGTTCCCAAGTTAATATTTTGAGGGTTTTCTTTAGTCCCTAAATTTATCGTTTCATAAGTCAAATAAGAACTATTCGTTTTACAATTAATTGACCCTCTAAATTTATCATGCAGGTCATAAAAAATTTCTAGTCTTACAACAGATTTAGGGATAGAGTTTACCAGATCAGATGTCAATTCAGGAGATCTAGGATCCGATATTACCGTAAAGTTACGAAGGTTTTCATCGTGATTGCCTTCATCGATGATTGCACCTTGGAAAGTATCCTCCATATGTAAGAAGTTGATGATTTGTTGATCATTGTCGAACACTCTCCAATTGGTAATGTTATCCGGGATCGACGGCCTAAATAATAATTCAATTGAAAATGCATTAGGAGAAAGACCTTATGTGGGTAATAGTTTAGAAGCGACATTAGACAACAAATCAGCCTTCGAATTACTTAGAATAGGAAAGGAATTTATGTTAAAAGCTTAAAATTTTTGTATTAAATTCCCTACCTCAGTTTGGTAACTTTTCAAATGTGGTGACAAGCAATGTATGGAGTTTCTTACCTGCCTGACCATGATTTCTGAATCACCGAATGCCATTAAATTTGTTATTCCCATATCCAAAGCTTTCTTAATCCCTTGTAGAAGTGCTTCGTATTCGGCGATATTATTAGTGCACTCGAACTCTAATCAACAGGTAATGAAAGTCTTATTACCTACAGGATCGATGAGTACACATCCTGCACCGGCTCCTTCTTTGGATTTGGATCCGTCAAAGTACAATGACCAGATTTGAGCTTCATTAGCAGTGTTTAACACACTTGACAAAGCTGGTGACTGAGTACATGTCATAAGTTCTGATTGTTGCCTAGGATCAGTGAAAGGGGAAATTTTGGTCATGAAGTTACCAAAGAAGGTGTTCATTCCCTGCATTTGAAGTGAATTAGTAGATTCAGTAAAAGGTTTGTTTGCATCATTTAGATCCGTCATGGTGTGCTTAAGATAGCGTTCACGATTTATCCTTTTATTGGGGCATCTATTTTTCGGCAGACACAAATGAGACCAATATGTGGCAAAGTAACCATGCAGTTGTTCAGACTAGTCCCTGCTTAAAAACAAACCATAGACTTCAGGGATTTCAACAACAATGATGTCAATAATTTGGTGAACCTTGGGATTAGAAGATAACCTAACCAGAACATTCTTAAGTTCACTGATTACCTTAACGTTCGTCTGATCAAGCTGAATGATTTTAAGATCAGAAGGTTGAACTTCTGCATCAATTTTTTGACAAATAGATAAAGGCATCACATTCGATGATGTGCCAGAAACGACCATACAATTATATACATTCCTATTAAAAATTTCAAAGGTTAACAAAAAAAGGTGGGACATTTTTACGAGTGTTCATAGCAGAATTCTGCTGATTTTTTGTCGCTGTCCCTAAAACAGTTTTATCTACATTTGATATAGTTTTTTCAGCTAAATCCCTTTTTTTTTTTAGGTTGGGATGTCATTTTAGAAGGGATCTTTTTGGTTGTTTTAGAACTAATTTCTACAGTTTTCTTGCTGCTAGGATCGTTTTTTTAATTGTTTTCTGCGATACTTTGAAGCATTTTCTGCAAAATCAGAGAAAATTTCAAAAGCTCGAAAACAGAAATATTAGCCCTTAGTTTTTTCAAATCTTCAATTAATTCATATTCTAAAACTGGGGCTACTAAACTCTGTTTTATTTCAGCTTGCTTTGACCACTTCGGAAAGGCATTATTACTTACTTTAGAAGAAGGTTTGTTCTGAGTTTTTTTTCTTGTGTTGTAGGGGTGGACAGTTTCAAAAATTGCTTGAAAAATACTGTCAGAAAAGTGATTGAAGATATTGTGGGCTGATTCTTCTTCTTCTGCTACTTCTTCCTCAACTATGTCTTCAGAACTTTCAAGAGGGGTAGAAGCATAATTATCATGTGCTTCAAGAATGGTTTGAAAAGCGTACTGCAAGCTTTCGAAATTAAGACCTTTAGTGGTCTGGTTTGTCCTGTTGGGGGAAATGGCTTTCTGAAAGGAGGTTTAAAACTTCCTTTTCTTGAGGATGCCTCCTCGGCCAATCTCTTCAAGTCTACGACTTGATTCAATAATTTTTGGAAAGCCTTTTGCAAGATTTCTAGGTCTAAAGTTTCTGGTTGGCTTTTGGCTTAGGGAGGCCTAGTAAGGATTTCTATATTTTTTTTAGAGGATGAAGTTGTTTCAGCTTCACTATGGAGATTGTATTTTAAGCCTAATATATCCCTTTCAATTTGTCTTGCCTCCTCAAAGGATTCCAAAAGTGTGTTTTTTTTAGACCTTTTGACCCAAATTTCTATGTTATTATGTAGGGCCTTGGTGTAATAGGCGACAATTAGACTTTCAACAGGGATTTAATCTGCGGGAATTTTATTCTTTAATGTAAGAAATCTTTAGTTAAAATCTTTTACTTTGTCCTTAGAATTCATTTTTAGACTAGAGAGTTCCATAACCAAGACTTCGGGAGATTTATCATCTCCAAATTTCTCTAAGAAATAGGTTTCAAATTTGTCCCAAGAGACAATGGTTTGGGGTTGTTGGGCGAAATACCATGTGGAGGCATTGGCGTCAAATGTATAAGGAAAGAGTATGCATACTACATATTCATGCTCTACACTTCGGAGTCTAATGGCCAACATAAACTTCTTTATGTGATCTTCAACAGATTGTTTAGAATCTGGATCAAACTTGGGTAACCATTTCTCTGGGTGTTTTGGTAATGGGTGTTGAGGTCCAGGTACAACCACTGCATCTTGATCGAGCCAGGGTCTAGCGGGATTGTTTTGGTTTGCCATGGGTGTTGGTACTGTCGAAGGCTGAGATGATTCAAACGAGGAACTGCCTTCGTCAGATTATTCTCCTCCTGAAGAGGATGGAGATGAATGAGGTGGGGAAGGTGGAATACCAGATCCCCTGGCTCCAAGAATAGGTGTCTCGGTAGGATTAGTAGTGTGTTCACGTAACGGGTTTTGGAGAAGACCAGTGCCTTCAAGTTTTCCTCAGATATCTGAGAAGTTAAGGGATTTATTTAGTGGCCTACCAGGCTGCCTGATATGGGCTAAATCATTGTGTGTCCTTATGAGTGACTGACAAATAATTTCTTGTACGTCGGCCCCTTGGGGATTTGGTGTCACTGGCTCAACGAGAATCTCAGGATTTTCATTTGAGGTAGTTGTTGTTTCAAAAGTAACGTTGTTGTCTGAGCGACTATGTGTTACTACAGGGGAGAGAGTGTGTGGGGGAGGAGTCTTGCGACCTCCACGTGCCATCAATTGAATCCAGGCCCTCCTTCTAGCACCTTCTGTTGATGGGAAAAATTGACAAGCCGTCAATTGGAAGAAAAAGTCCGATCCGGGGAAGTCTAAGTAACCCAAACCGTTTGGTGTAACCTGTTCTGACTAGTTTAATGGCTCCATTAGCCAATCTAAGGTCCTAAATTAAAGAAAGGAAATAAACTAACTAATGTTAAAACCATAACACACACACACACACACACACATATATACTCTAATATAATTATTGTAAATGCATTTAAGCAAAGAAAGAGAACATCAAAATATCACTTATGAACAAAATTTACAGGTTGCAAGCTTAAATGGAAACTTACAAAATCAATGTAAAGATAATTGTTTTTGAGAAGCAGATAAAGAAAGCACATTTTTATATTTTCTTTTTTTCTAATTATAAACCTAATAAAACTTAAATTAACTAAGTTATGAAACAAAGATGTACAGATGGTCAAAGAAGATCTAAACTTTCATGTTTCACTAATACATAAGTGACAGAAATTAGAAGCAGGTGAAGCTAACCTGATATTAGTTTGTTAGATGTGTTTGTGCCTCTGTACGAACCAAGAGCATCCAACTGCCCCGCCTTTGAAAGAAATCTCCAGTAGACTTATACTGAATTTTTCCTGAATAAATTCAAGGAATATATTGGCAGGCAAGGTTTAATAACAAAGTGTCGAACACATGTGATACAGTAATCTTATAATTACGAATGATTACAATCAGAGAAATCTTTGTGCGAAACATTCGTATTTATGTATCAATAAAAACATCAAAGAAAAATCTTGACATCAAAATTGAGACTGATGATCACAGTTATCACATATGGAACAACAAATCATGAACGACATCTACAACATGAATATCATAGAACATAACATGTTATTGAGGCTAAAGCTACACAACATATTAATATCCCATGATCAAAGAAAACAAAAAATCAATGAAACAACATTCACAATGGACTAAAGCCAAAATGTTGTACATTGTTCCATTAAGTCCTGAAAAATCATTCATCCATAATTGGTTCCAGGCCAAGATGCCTTTCACTTACAAAAAGAAGAGTATTTAAAGTGTTTTCTGAAATCTCACCTTCCTATCTCTTGGGATAGGATAAGATCTCATGAGATCAAAATATTACAAAAATGGAGGGCATACAACCACTCACAACTGAATTGTTTATTTTCAAAAATTAATAATTTTTTTCTTTCTTACAAAATAAACAAGAAAGAGATACTAATCATCTAAATCGAACATGTTCCACCTCAGAAAATCAACATCAAAATCTACCATGTCCTGAAAATGAAACAGGAACAAGTTAGATAATTTATTAACAACTAATTACTAATTTTTTATTTAAAAATGACTTGGCTAAAGAAATCTAATTTTAAACCGATTTGATTCAAAAAGATAACATAAATGTAATAAGAGGGGAAAATCCTTTTACCATTTGAACCAACGACTAAACATGGATCAGAATAGCTCGGAATTGATTATGGCATTAACACTGTCTGCATTTTTTATCACAATGTTACATGTCTTCTTAAGGTGTTTAGCTTGTCTCTTTGTGTTTGCTCTGAGGTCGTGATTTTCTTTTGTTCGTAATTCACTGTGAGCTGTGAGTGTTTTAATCCGAGCTTGGAGGATGGGAATATCAGTATAGTATCGTTCAATCCAATGTAGGCAAACCACACATTGCACAGGAGGGACGATATGTTGGCGAAGTGTACAATCAATTCTGGTTGTATCAATACTTCCTGTTACGTTCCCTTAACCAAGCTTAATAACAGTAAACCCATCTTTACCCTCGAGACACAGTGGAATATTATTAACAAAGTCATACAGTCGAGCATGATCAAATCTCTGAGAATCCAGATCTTCCTCTGCCAGGAAGTCTTCAATTTCGAGATCTGAGACCTCATTGACCTCAATTGGGTCAATTGAGCTCAATTGAGGTTTAGATTGATTCCTTAAATTTCTCGAAATGAGGCGACCAACTCTTTTGTTTTGAAAACCTAGAGCCATGTGTTTTTGTTCTGTTTGATCATGAGACTTTTTGCTATCGAATTTTACAGTGGCATTATGGACAACAATTAATTCATGCATATGGGTTTCGATCAACTCGGAACCAACATCCTCTTTCCCATGTGAAGACTGACTGGGTATTGCCTCGTCTTGAGAGTTTCTCTTTAGAGGTTCTGGCTCATTACTTGAAAAGTCAAATTGTTTTCTTATCAGTGGTTCACCCGAAATAAAGGTTTCTATAGGAATGGTTGTAGCAAAGCCATTTCTAGTTAAAAATCCATCCCAACAATCACCCAGGGTTGTCAAACAGTGAACCAACAACATTTTAATTAAGTCGTGGTGAAAGAGACTAGAGTCGAGGCTCTGTTTTTTATATCTTTTAGTCATCTTGTATAGGCTTCTTAGCAAATAGAAAGGAACATTCAAATGAAAACCTATGAAGTGCATAAGTAACTGTATATGATAGAGAAAAAATAGACCATAACGACCCTCACAGGTCATAAACTGTTTGAGGATCAAAAGCAGACCATGCCATCTAGATTTAACTAAAGAAATAGGGATACCTTTTTCACAGCAATTGATTTTCCTGGAGGTCATGAAGAGGCTCCATGGAACTTCTTTGATCTTTGAGTTCTTGAACCACTTCTCACCGGTGGATGGAAGCCCTGTGGCTTCACTCACAAACTCCTCAGTGACCTCTAACTGGATATCTCCAATTTTTGCCCTACACCCATCAAAAGTCTGTTCAAATTCTTTAACCACATGAAGGTTATAACCTTCAAACCTTTTTATGAAGGCGTCCCAACCTTGACCTCTCAAATATTTGATTGCATCATCGTGACAGAGCAGTGCTTGGCAGCCATTCGGCTCCAATCGAACAATAGGGGCCATTACAAATATGACTGGACTATAATAGGGGCGACTCGAAAAAGTTATGGGTTTGGATGGTAGGAGTAAAAGAAACAAATCTGAGCGGATAAAATGAAAACAAACAAAACAAAACTCTGTGCAATCATAGTATAACACCGAGGGTTTGGTCATGATGCTTGACCATACCTGGTAATGAAACCCTTGCATACAAAGCATGAAAAACCCTCAACCCATAATGACAAGCTTTTTAATTTACTCTGTCAGCAAAAGGATTAAGTACAAGGTATGAAATTTGCACATTAAATCTCATGACTAGCACAACTATAGTTGATTTGCAAATGGTTTAAATATATTAACACAAAAATGTTCATATTTTAAATGCAAACCAACTAAATCATATAAACATTCAAAAGGTAAGTCATTCAAATGTTAGATTTATAAAATATCTAAGCACAATGACCCTTTAAAAAGAATGCTTTGAATAGGAATATAATACGAAACTAAGTTTTCATGTTTGATTCATGCTTTTAGTCATGAATCAAACATGAAACAAAATGAAAACGCAAATTTTAAAGAATTAATGAACATCTTTTATAATCCAGTAATAATCTCCAAATGATAATATTTACAAGATGAGGTGAACGCAGCTACAGAAAGTGTCGTTTGTTGTTCAAATAGTGAAATTGTGTAGGGATGCCAACAATACTGAAGTGGGACGCGAGGAATGAAGACAAGGGAAAGCATGGAAAGTTTGATCATCTTTGGATGGGGCCATTCAAGATTGCCACGTATCATAGGAACAATTCATATTTTCTATAAGAACTTAATGGGGAGATTACTTATGGGGGCCTGTTAATGGCAGGTTCCTCAAACATTATCTAGTTTAGTAAGTCTTTTTCAGTCTGTCATGTCATTGTAAATAGCCATTTTTTATTTTTTCAAAGAAGGCGTTTCGAGTCAGTAGTCAGTAGAAAATTGAAGTCTGAAGTGAAGGCCCTAAGTTGATGCTGAGTCTGGTCATAACTGTGTCAAGAAGGTCTGGGATGAGTCTTTTCATTATTTTAGAGTTTATAAATCAAATAAAACCCAATGGTCAGGCAACTGGTCTGTTGTTCTTTTCCACCTCACCGGGATGGTAACATCCCCATTAGAGCCAGCTATTAGCACCGTAATTTTTATAGTTAGAGTCAGTCTTAGATGAGTTGTAGTTCATGTGTTGAAGCGTGTGAATTTAGGTACTGAATAACGAATGGGTCGAAATCAACAAGTAGCGGGGCTGGCACTTGAAGTTGGGAAAGGGCGTAATGATTAGTTATGTGTGACTTGTAAAGCTCATTTTCCCATAAGATCGAGTCCTGTCAGAAAGGGGGAATTTACATGCCAGAGGTCGAGGTAAGTTGTTGGGGTAAAGGTCATGTCGAT
>SNQJ01S0215886.1:0-15529 GCA_010110895.2 Picea sitchensis | reverse complement strand
GGATACCCAAAAGTGACCCATCCCAAAAATTACCAAACCAAAAGAAAAAGAGTACCAGAACGACTAATAAGAAAATAAAAAAATGGAATCAAGTGATCACCAAGCCAGAAAAAATGACAAAGGGGATCAAAAAGTGGCAAAAAGGGCCAAAAAAGTCTATAAATAGAAGTTGATAGCTCATTTTTAGCATTGCAATTCGAAAATCAACCAAAATTTGAAAAAACGCCTTCACTAAAAGAGTTGATTCTGGGAGCTTCAGTGGATGAAATGACCTTCTACTTGGTCCAAGTAAGTACAAATCCCTCCCTCTTGCATTTCAATACTTCTTTTATGCATTTATTTTAGTTTTCTAGGGGACACGCTCTCATAAAAAGAGCGACCCTATGTGTACACGGGATTTCCAATTACAACCCACGTATGCACTCGGGCAGGAAACCACCAGTGCACGTACATACACGACTGTGTATGATACAACCCATGTCACCTTTGCAAGCTTTGAAAAATATCAAAATGTAGGTACTAACCCCCTCTTCTTTACCATGAAACAGGATGTATTTTCACTGGAGGAAGAGGGAGCATTAGGACATTGATATCTTGGTCGAAGAGGACCCTATAGCCATCGTCGCACTAAAACAGTGTAGGCTATGGAAGTTTTTCCAGTGTCCGTTCATGAGGGAACAACCTAGACTGCTCAACAATCTTGTGGAGTATTGGCATCCGGATGCAAAGGCATTTATGATATAGGGTTAATCATTGACCCCCACCACAGAGGATATCTATTTCTTGACTGGTCTCTCGAGGAGAGGGGAACCATTCAACTTGAGGACATTCCCCCCTAGGCCTTTCAACATCGTGGATTATATTTGGATGTACTGTGAGGCTGACACTAAGAAGGTATGTTCTTAGGTGTCGATTCACAAGATCACTGGTCTATATCTACGTGTGATCTTACTGTTGATCGGGCAGATTATTGGATCCGCAACCCTACATTAGGCCTCCCAAGCAAACATGCATTGTGCCATTCAGTTTCTTGAGGCACACATTTTTTACTAGAGTATGACCATGCTAACATGCATGAAGAGACAACTTACAAAGTGTCGTCAGTGTACCAACAAGAAATTTGGGTTTGGTACCATTTTGTGCTCCTTCTTCTTCGAAAGGGTGCCTAGTGTCATCCCTAGGAAGATGATACGGGGGCATATGGCCTCCTTCCTAGTAGTATGTAGGTGGGGATCATTGTTGCCACGGCAAGGTGGAGCAAGGACCATAGAGGCCTTCAACGACAAATTGTTTGACTGGTGGGAACAAAAAATTCCGGTGATTGAGGATTACCTTTGTGCTAGGATCAACTTCACCGGAGACCCTGACATGCCAGTACCTCCCAACGAGGAGAAGGGCGAGATAGGTAACATATTTTTAAATTTTATTTAATTTTTAATTGTTTTTATGTATATCCTTTTTATGTGTGTATAGAGTACTAAATTATGTATCCGTTATGTACAGATGTGGGGCCTGTGCGACCAAAACACTTCTCTGGGACTAGGCAATGTCCTCTACTAGAGGTAGGACCAACAACAACAGGGGGACCCCCAGTCGGAGAGGCTAAAAGAGTTCTGAGACGAGTGGAGCACAACCTCACCGCGCTCACTCGTACTGTACCTATTGTTGAGATCGAGGATCTCTCACCTTCTATGCAGCCCCATGTAGTAGGGGTGCATTAGACATGGGTCTAGTTATTCTGCCATTTGGCCAATGTCGTTTTACATTATGGAATGGCCAATAGGCCCAATGCTTAGATAATATAGACCATTGATGTGATGAGGGCACTTTTTGTATATGTACTTTTGAGGGCATAAACCCAGCGATGTATATTGAACACTTTTGAGGCGTTTTCACCCACCTATGTATTCATGCCACTATTTTTGAGATATATATATATACATATTTTATGTCTTATGGATGACATATTTTACAAATGTTTGTACATGTGTATGTGTGTGCTTTTATTTTTTATGTGTGTGCAACATGCCAATCTAATATTTGATTAGCTAGAGTATCCATTATATGATTAAATCTCCTAGGAACATGGATATACGTAATGTAATCGAAATAATGTTCTAAGAGACATACACTAAGGAATCGTTGGTGCAAATTAGGATCATAAACACGCTAAACCCCATTTAACTAGGACACAACCAGTTGAGCATCTAGGTAGACCCAGAGGTGAAAAATTCCATGCAACAAAGCATCATGAAGTAGTTCTATCATTGCACTGTATTCAGAAACATTGTTTGTAGTGTCACCTAGACAAATACCTCTTGAAAATAGCAACTAGCCTCCATGTGAGAAAATCACCCAAGCTATGGAAGAAAGCCTCCAAGTGTGCCATCTAGCACTGTCCGTGAACCCAAAATACACCTTTGATTCACTTGTCATCTGCCATAGTGCAAAAGAAGACATAAATAACTATACATCCACAAAAAAAGAAAGAAAAAAATTGTATAAGAATATATACATATATACAAGAAGTCACCCAAGAGACCAACCTAAGATTAGTACTTCTTGAGGTAGAGCCCATAGCTAGGCTCTGCCAAGGCATTTCCCTCAAAATCAACCTGACGGTAAGCACCCTTCTTCAAGACCTCTTTCACAATGAACGGTCTGAACCACATGGGTTTGAACTTTCCTACCCCCAGGGGATCTTTATCTTGATCATAGACCATGAAAAATTTTTCTTCAGACAAAATCCAAGGAAGAACGGATCGATCATACTGACACTTGACTCGTTGCTTATGAGCCTCGTTTTTTGAGGCTGCATCACGACACTACTCATCGATATGATCAAGATATAGTAGGCATTCCTCAAGCGGTGAAGTGTCCATAAGTAATTCCACTGCAAACTTTAAAGAAGTAATTTGACACTCAATAGGTAAGACTTCTTCCAGCCCGTATACGAGTTGAAAAGGTGAAAAAACAATGGTTTTACTCATAGACGTTTGATAGGCCCACAATGCTAATTATAACATCAAATTCCAATTTGACTTGGCAGAAGTGATCATCCGCTGAAGAATATCCTTGAGAGAATTATTCACAACCTCAACTTGACCATTTGATTATGGGTAATATGGTGACAAATGTTCTTGTTTGAACTCAAGCTTTGATGTTAACACAATCATCATTTTGTTTTGGAAGTGACTACCATGGTCGGTGAAAATATCCTTCATGATACTAAACCTTTCTACTATCTGATTAAAGATGAAAATATCCGTAGTTTCACCATCATTACTAAACGTTGGGATAGGTTCGGCCCACTTTGTGAAGTAGTCTACTGCTACGATCATGTAACGATTCCCTCTAGCTAAGGCTGGGTGACATGTAGTGAAATAAATCCACCACTTGGTGAAAGGACCAACAACAATGATAGGAAACATAGGATCAGGATGTGCCTGCATCTTTAGACAAAAGATATGGCATGGGTGGCACTTCTTGACCGCCTCAACGCAATTCTTGATTAACGAGGGCCAATAGTAACCTGCACGTAGAATATTTTGGGTTGTTTCCAACCCATAAAAATGACTACCACATGCTCCTGTGTGACATTCATTCAAAATGAGATTTTCTTCTTCATGGATAAGGCATCACCCAAGAATGTAATCCACGCATTGATGATACAAAGTGTCATTGAGTATAAGATATTTTCGCGCCTGATGTCGAATTCGTCGACGCTCATCACAGGAAGCAGAAGGGAGGCACTTCAAAGTATGGAGATAGACCAATATATCTCCATACCAGGGGACTAAATATGAAATTAGAAAAATATGTCCCTTAATAGGCGATTCTTTGGGCATGATATCACTATACTCGATCGGAAATTTCAAAATGAGTTCGACAAAGACCAATGACTTTTTGGATTTTGCAGAAACAAAATCCAAGTCAAATTCCTGTAAGATGACTATCCATATACTAATATTTTTGGCAACGACCCATCGTGTTAACACACATTGGAAAGGGTTTACGACAACAATGACAATGGTCTTGCGAAGAAAAATGTAGTGACAGAACCATTGGACAACATGAACTACTGCCAAAACAAGCTTCTCAAAGTGAGAATAGTTGAGTTCCATCCCAAACAGGCCTTGGCTAAGGTAATATATAATGTGCTCTTCGAGCAGATCATCATATTGAACCAATACCATGACAATGGTTGACTTCACAGTGAACAAGTACAAGAAGAAGTATTTTTTATATTCTGGATGTCGGAGCAAAGGGTCAGAAGTCAGGGTGCATTTCAACGCTTCAAAGGAGTGTTGAGAAGCTTCATCTCAATAGAATGTGACCCCTTTTTTCAAGAGACGCATAAACCCTATAGTGATCTCAACGTAATTCACAACAAGACGCTGAAGAAAATTTTGTTTCCCTTGTAAGCTCTAAAGCTGGGGCATCATGCATGGGGGAGACAATTGAACTATCGTCTCAACCTTGAGAGGATCAAACATGACCCCTGTTTTCGATACAATAAAACCTAAGAGATGACCTGACTTCATGCAAAAATTGCACTTGTTAATATTCAAGCGAATATGATAGTAGCGACATCATTCAAATATTAGTCGAAGATGCGTGGGATGATCAGATCTCTTGCGAGAGTGTGATGCTAGATCATCAAGATATGCCTCGACTATGTGTCTAAGGTTGTGAAAAGAAAACGAAATGGACCATTGAAAGGTGGATCCAACATTATTTAGGAAAAAAGGCATCTTATGATACACGAATGTGCCCCACAGACAAATAAATGTTGTTTTATGTTGGTCTTCGGGTTTCATTTGAATCTGATTGTATCTCAAGAAACCATCCCTAAATGAAAAGACTTCACAACTTACGCACTCATCGAAAATATGATCGATGAACGGGTTGGGAAAGTTGTCTTTAAGATATACCTTATTCAAATCATATAATTCCATGCACATGCAAATTGTGTCCTATTTTTTATTAATCGGAACCGGGTTTGACACCCATTTCATCAATTGTACAGGGCAGATAAAACTGACTTTGAGCCGTTTTTCTACTTCTGCCTTAATTGATTCCACTTTTCAAGGATTTACCAGACAAAGCTTCTGTCGGACCGGTTTGGAATCAAGATAAGTCGTAATTTCATGCTAAAAAATTCATTGGTCAATGCTTGGTATTTCCTCGTAATACCAGGCAAAAATGTCATAAAATTCTTTGAATAACTCAGTGTAAGTTCGAATATCTTCGGGGGAGAAATCCACTCTGACGAAAAAATTCTCCACAATGCCAGGGTTTTTGGAGATATCAATTGGAATAGTTGTAGCAATGCTTGCCATGTTACCCTTAGCATAAAATACTTGTGTAAGAAGAGGATTGACAGGACAAGAATTATCTCCATTCACGGTCGAAACAAATTCTCTTGCTTCTATTCTCCTTAACTCGAGAAGGAAGTAAGATCTATGATGTAGATCATCCCAAGGTATATCGGGACCAGTCATTTCATCGATAATCTCCTCGTCATAGAGAAACACCAAGTCTAAAGGATCTTGAGTGGAAATATAACCTTGAGCCCAAATAGGCTAGATAAATCGATATAACTCCTCTACGGGAGTCAGATCGGGGTCAGTCAAAGTCTGTTGGATAAAGCTATACGCAACCTCAGGCACGGACAAGGGCATGTCCATGCCAGGATTCCCTGTCCCTTCCATCAAGGCCGATGGGGAAGGTAAAGTCCATAGATTGTTAAAGTAGCTTGTTCGAAATAACGATACTTGTAGAATTACACCCCTCGATTGGTCGTGAACAACTGATATAAGTGTTACATCGCCAGAAGGTGATGGATAATTGAAAGTTCCCATTAAAGATGGAAAAAAACTAGAACCTATGTTGACAGTGTCAGGCTGTGGACTATCAATTATCAGGACCGTGGAAGCCCCCGATGAAGGGTCCGGACGGGAGAAGGACAACTAGCCAATGGTCACAATCTATCCCTCGTGCGGAAAACGCAAGACTCGAAAAAACGTAGAAACCATTGCTTGCATTTCATAAGTCCAACTCCTTCCTAACAATAGATTGTAGTCGAGAGGTGCATCGTCCACTTCAAATTTGACACACATATTTTTACCTCCCAAATGCACGGGGAAGGAAGGAAGAATTCCATGTGGTCTGAACAACTAACCGTCAAACGTCGTAAGAAATGTAGGCAACATAGACAACCCAAGCTGGCCAATGGCCTTCCAACATGCCAATGGAATCACACAATTCGAGGAACCCTTGTCAACCACTGTATGGAAAATGTTCCACGTAAAATATTTCGTGGTGTAATCCACTACTATCTGGAACGCAACGTGGTAAGGAAGACGGAGTTTCAAGTCGATTGGATAAAAAATGATCTCTTTTGGGTTACAAGTCTCTGCCGCTCCTAAGGTGGACAATAGATATTTTCTCTGCGAGGGGAAACTCTAGAGGACTTCCAAAGAAGACATCACGCAAGGGGTCTATGCCAAATATTCAACAACAGAGTAGTTCTGGGTGGCCCTCTC
The DNA here is from genome assembly GCA_010110895.2 of Picea sitchensis. NCBI lineage: Eukaryota > Viridiplantae > Streptophyta > Pinopsida > Pinales > Pinaceae > Picea > Picea sitchensis. The sequence goes on along the minus strand of SNQJ01S0215886.1, from coordinate 8,981 downwards.
GTTTGGATTATGAGAAGCCTTATTAAATGCACCTTTAGGGATGTGAGTCATCATTTTTCTCGCCTCCTTCTTGATTTGGAGAGGAGTCATTGGGTTAGTGGCTTCCTTTCCCTTCTATGCAGTTTTTGACATTTCGTAGTCCCGTTCCGTAGTCGTTAAATGANTATTAAATGCACCTTTAGGGATGTGAGTCATCATTTTTCTCGCCTCCTTCTTGATTTGGAGAGGAGTCATTGGGTTAGTGGCTTCCTTTCCCTTCTATGCAGTTTTTGACATTTCGTAGTCCCGTTCCGTAGTCGTTAAATGAACCTCAACATTCATCTTGTAAATATTTTCGGTCGGGTTGTTATTGATAGGCGCAGGAGGTCCCTGACTACCCCCTACTGATATCATGGATGCTGAAGCTTGAGGCATGTTTTTCCCTTGTGGAAAATGGTTCTTCAGCACAACAACTTGTTTCTACGCCAATAGCTTCTGAGCTTCTGCAAGCTGAGGGCACAAATGATTCGGGTGGTCTTCCATGCAAAGATTACAAGGATACTTTGACTTCTTCTTGTCCGTTATTCCCCCACCAACATTATTGGTATCCTTTTTATACCCTTTACCCTTCTTATTCTTTTGTTTCTTCTTTCCCTCAGGCTATTGGTTGGTCTTCGGGTTTGTTGACTAAACATTGTGTACGTCCAGCGTCTGGGTAGGGGGAACATCTGAACTCTTAGTTTGGTTGGCCACATTCTATTGTATCGACAATTGTTGCAAATGATTTGACAATAGGTCCATGGAATTTCTTTTCACTGAGCCTACAATACCATCACCATGAGTTCCAAACTTTTTCTTGTCCTTATCGACAGTAGACCGCGATGCATCTGGAAAAATATTGTAGAGAATTTTGGACGAAGAGTAGATCAGGTCAAGTTGTTGCACTCTCATAATCACCTCCTCTTCTGAAAACACTTTGGAAGTCGCTACGTCCTTAGATAGGCAGGGCACCAAAGACTTCAAGAATTGTTGGCCCTCGACCAAGCTTTGAGAAAACCTTGGTCAGGTTTGGACCACCTTTTGGACTTCGACGCAAGGGTTAAAGATGGATCACCATGGAGAAGATGAGAATGCGGATCTCACTTGTTTTGAAGGCTATGTGCACCCATCAATGGGTTCTGTAGGGTTTTGTAATGGGTTATGGGATGTCGGCCCATGGGTTTACCCATGTTTAGGCATTTTTGTAAGGAATCGTAAAAGTATAAATAAGTAAGATTGTAAGGTAGAAGAAGTGAAGCGATGTAAGAGATAGAGAGAAGAAGAGAAGTATTGGTAGCTAAGTGAAATTAGTTTGAGTTTATTTGTGCAAAAAAATGCGTATGTAAGGCTCTATGCTCAATAGCAAAGTTGGATTTGTGCCTTGACCTAGTTTTGGGAAGGAGGATCTGGTGTGGAGTGCGCAAATCTCCTATCTGATGCGAAGCTCATCTCTCTGGCTTAGTGCACATGAACAGATGAATGTAAGAGATTGAAGAATAATAATGAAGATGAAGCAGTTGGTGGACGTAGCCCCACACTAGGGTGAACCAGGTATATCTTGTGTCTTTGGTGTGCTTTGTCTTGTGTTGCTTACATTATGAATCTTCTCAGTGCCTTGAATGTTATGTATGATATATAGATTTGTTGTTGCTTAGTTATTTACTTGTGAATGAATGTTAGATCTAACTTAATGCTATGTGCTAAGTGGTAGAAACACTTAATCTTGGTTGTTACTGTGTCGATCTCTCTTAGGGTTTATTCTACGATGTTAATAAATCTAATGAACTAATGCATATCATCTTCTAAGTTTTGCTAGAGTGCTCTGCGAAGTTTTATTATCATAGATCTGTGTCCAATATTGGTTACAAACATCTGAGTCCTGTAACCACCCCTGCTTCTATCTCAGGTGAGACCTTTCCTGCTCGCAAGTGTTGCCAAAAGGGCCAGTAGTTAGGGTTTTGTTGGTGCATTGTTGAAGCGTTGAACCCTGGGTCTACCCCTGTGCCAACAAATGGTTCTGTTGTTGGAACTTGAAACTCTGATTGCTGGGAACTGAAGTAAAGAAAAGAGAAGCTCCGTGTGTTGATTTGATAGTGTAGTGTGCAGTACTCTACTTGACTTGTGAAGCTTTGTGCTAAGAAAGAAATCTGATCTGAAGAAAAGAGGTAAGATCTTAAAAGAGGTAAATCTTTGCGCTTTTATAAGAGTAAGATAAGCTAAAACAAATTTGTTTCGAAAGCATGAATTTAAGTCTGTTTAATCAATTTTCTCCTATTCTAAAAGCTAGGGTGAAGTTGGAAGAAAGAGTAGATCTAAGTAAAGCTAATAGAAATGAAGAAAGATATGTTATTCCTATGCATAGAAATAATTTTTGGACTAATAAGTGGATGCAGGAACCTAGAAAGAAGTTTTGCAGATTGCAGGTCCAACACTATGATCCTAGTGCACAGTACAGGAGAGGTTGGGGAACATACAATATAAAGAGAGGATTGACACTATGTTTTAACTATAGAAGACTGGGACATCTTGCTAAGGAATGCCTTGGTACAGGTCCTATTTGTCTTTTTTGTAAAATTGTTGGTCATGAGGTTGAGGATTGTCCAAGAATGATTGCTAAAGTTGAAAGGATGAACATAAGACAAGAAAACTATGATGGAATTTAAGAGACTAAGAGCATGTTAGAGAATCACAAAGAGAAAGAATCATATAAATTTCAGACTACATTAGTACAGTTGAAAGAAATGATGGATGTTCACAAAGATGTCAGTTTACCAGAGATACTGAAAGTAAAACATCGCATAAATGAAAGAATAGGATACTTCGACATAGACTGTGTCTTGGATGAAGAAACACAAGTAAATATTATGACAAAAGAAACTTGGGAAATTTTGGGAAATCCTACTGTGGTACCTTGATTGGGAAGGATAGGCTTGTTTAAAGGAAAGATCATAACCTTATGTGGAAGAGTTACTAATGTACCTATTATTGTTCATGGAACATCGACGGAAGAGGAATTTGAAGTCACTAAGTTTGTGGAGAACAATGCCCCTTTCCCACTTTTTTTAGGAAATACTTGGATTGAGAAAGATCATATAAGAAGGAAAGCAGAGGAAGAAGTTACAGAAAAGAAAAAACAATAACTAAGGGATTTCATAGCTAGAAAAATAGACCGACTAATAGAAATACGAGAAGATAAGTTGAAGCAATAGAGGGAAAGAGAAGTAGATGGCAAAGTTACAAGAACACAATAAGGTTTGAAGGACCTATCTATGCAAGAAAGAAGAATACCCACCCTGGAATTAATAAGAGAAGGGGTATCGAACCCTTTGAGAGCACATCAATAGTGCAAAGTCACTATGCTTGGAGAAGATAAGAATAAAAATGGAAAGAGGATTCCAAAAATAGTTAGAGAAAATCAGATTACATGAAAGAAGGAAAGGAAGATCAGTAAGAAGAAATCAAAGTTAGAAAAGCTACAGGAAGATACAAAGAACAGATGGAAGATTTCACAGACTGGAACCTCGCAAGAGGCAGGTTTTTTAGAATTTGAACCTTGCCGGAACAGTAGAACCGTGTCGAATGGGACTTCTCCCTGGCGAACCTATATGACCATTGGAGGCACCCTACCCATTAGAACAATGTTCTAAAATGACTAGAAAACGCATTTATGAGATTTTGGACGTTGAGACTACGCCATAATGGAAAACTTCACAATGATGGAAGCATTCCTACCCGTTGGAAGCCTATGTTATGACGCTCGTTTATTTAACCCGTTGGACGCTGCGCTGGGAACACTTTTTTCCACCCGTGATTATCTGAGTCAAGAATAGAATTGATTGTGCGTCGAGCTATGTTATTAGAAGCTAGGCATCACCATCCGTTTGTCTACCCCGCCTGTCTGTTCACCTACCTCGACCTACCTATTTAACAGTCAGAATGTCGGGCGAACGCACTGAGTTAGAGAAGTTCGTCGAGGAGGTTCTTAAGAAGTTCATGGCCGATAGAGCTATGTCTGAAGGAATACATGCACCGTCGACGAGGGGATTTCAAGATTCCCCTTCTATTGGATGATATTCTGGCCGTAGCAACCTCATGATCGAGCAGCAAAGTAAGCATCACAGCAGTCTGGCTAATGTGAGGAAAATCTCGTCGATATTACGAGATTGTATTCCACCATTGGCTGGTGTGGTTAAACATGACAACATCCCACAATACTACGAGTACACTTTGATTACCGCGTATATCCTTAAAGTAATATGCATAGTTGGGAATCAGTTAGGACAGATCCCACTACTGAAGAACACTGAATTCAACCTTGGAGATAGAAATAACTATGCTATGCTCGCACCCCACATATACTTGATGAAGACAAATGGTAAGAAGCCTCGCCTGGTCTCCCATCCATGGATTAAGGATCTTGCATAGTCCACTATGCTAAATGTGATGAAGATTCCCCATTTTAGTTGTCACCAGGAGGTTAACGCTTGCGTTAAACTCCTCTTGTCATGCTACCATGGTGGATACTTGTGGCTCGACTGATGGGTTACTGTGGATCCAACGTTGATCCACTTGATTACAGGATTAAGCATGAAGGGACCCGAGCCTCAGTAGTTCTACGCAGGGAAGGCCTCAAATATCTCTCTGGAACAACGCATCAAGGAAGAATACGGCGAAGTTGAAAAAGGAAAGTGAGGCTACAAGGTAGCCTCTATCTAGGATGGTGTAGTGCGCCTCTCTTTCCATCTCATAGTTGGAAATCTCATAAGAAAGAACCGCCCCACACAGGTCACTAGGTTCATGGTGGACCTTCCCGGAAAATGTGTGGAGGGCATGCAAATGAATTGAGCGAGTTACCTCGTCAATTAACTCGAGAATGACTGTCACGAAGCTCAGGATTATGGATATGAGTTCCAATTCAGATAGTTGATCATATTGATAACATTTTTCACCTGGAAAATGCCTGAGGGAGCCACCTTTCCGAAGATTGAACCATCAGATCCGTTGGCCACTAGGTTCTCTACAATGTGGTACACCAACAACATTTCAAAGCAATGGAAGTTGAGCGTTGTGTTCCATGAATATTATCAGCAACCGAAGGTTTCCATTGAAGAATTTTCATGCATGATACAGCACACCATGTACCAATACATACCACTAGCTAAGTTTCATGTAGATCTAAATTTTGTCTATATCACTGCACGCAGAGATAAGAGCAAGGAAGAGTTACAGTCATATTACAAATTAACAGATGAGGACATGGAGGAGATCACCAAGGAATGGTCGGAGGAGTTCCTTGTACTGATCGATGATGCATAACTCTCTGACACTGACATCATAGGAAGCCCCTTGGTCACCTGGGTCAAGCATGTCAGACAGTCCAGCAGGACGACAAAGAAGAAGAAGAAAGAAGAAATCAAGAATATAGAGATCGATGAGGAGGACAACGCCTTTGAAGAAAGTGGATTTGGCTCACCCATAGGAGGAGGAGTAGGAGAATACAAAGAATATGGATAGGGACAAGGGGATGAAGGAGAAAAGAAAGGATATGGCGAAGCTACACTGCTGAAAGATCCCCCTACCAAAACAATGCAAAAAAGGAAGGTTTCACCGCAGAAACATTCAGTAAGAAAGAAGACACGTGCTAGAAAAATCTAGTTAGAGGCCACGCTCATGGAGGATGATATCAGTCTAGTCCACGGATCCATGGAGGATGCTTCAAAGAACATCCTATAGATATATGGTGGGAAGAAGGAAGAGATATATGGCAGGATCAAAAAAGAATTAAAGGAAGTACACCAAGCGATTCATTTCGTCCGCGTAGTACCTACTGTTCCCTCCTCACCAAAGATTGCAGAATTGTGGGATGAACCATCCCAGTTGAGAATACTAGCAGATGCGACAGAGGTTCAACTTCAGAGAATCCGAGAAGAAAAAGAGAAGGCTACAGAAGCCTTGAAACAAGATAAAGAGGAAGTATTATCACAATTACACTTAGCAAAGTACTGTGTAACCTCCTATGAAAAATATAAAGAATAATTTCACGCAATGGTCCAGGAGGAAAAAGTCCAGCTCTAGAGAGAAAAGGAGTAGTTTCTTGCAGAATGAGCCATGATTAAGGAAGTTGTCAGAAAATCAAGTCACTCTATAATGGGTTTGGAATAGGGGGAATAGGAGTCGATTGAGGATTAAGTGGAGAAGTTTTCTAAGACCATCCAACAACTTCAAGTGAGGATAACAAAGTTGGAGGTCCAAGCAGTACCGAGCACCCCGTAGGCATTGCGTGACTAGAGGGAGGAAGACACTAAGAACACAGTAATAAGGATCAGATCCCTCATCTCAGAGTGAAAACAATTAACCTATAGAAGTGCGTAGACTTATGAACACCTTGCAGAATATCCATAACTAAGGAATTTGGAAGCGCAGTTACAGGAGGTGAAACAACAGACATCCTTCGTGCAGGCATAGATGAAGATGCTCACTGCATTCAAGAGAATGAAAAGATCATAGGAGAAGCATGTGGTGCAATAATAGATCACTACCATCTAGGGAAGAGTAATGGAAGTCACGCAGAAACTACAACCTGTGCAGGATGAAGCTTGCAAGGTGTTTGAATAAATTGAAGGACAAGGCTCACAATTGGACTAGGTGGTTGCAACAGTGGAACGGCTCCTGGAAGGCCCTATTATAGTGCATACAATCCAAGAGCTCACTGAGAGGAAGGCTCAGGTGAAGTAGCAAGCAGAGGCAGCTTGAGTGAAGCTTGAGGCCTTCAAGGTGGAATTTCCCAGAATTGAGTGACTCAGAGTCATAGGTGAGTGTTGGGGGCCTGTTGGCCCTCGACCAAGTTTTGAGGAAACCTTGGTCAGGTTTGGACCACCTTTTGGAATTCGACACAAGGGTTGAAGATGGAGCACCATGGAGGATATGAGATCATGGATCTCACTTTTTTTGCAGGCTATGTGGACCCAACAAGGTGTTCTCTAGGGTTTTGTAATGGGTTATGGGATGTCGGCCCAGTGTTTACCCATGTTTAGGATTTTTTGTAAGGAATTGTAAAAGTATAAATAAGTAAGATTGTATGTTATAAGAGGAGAAGCGATGTAAGAGATAGAGACAAGAAGAAAATTCTTGGTAGCTAAGTGCAAGTATTTTGAGTTTCTTTGTGCAACAAAATGTGTATGTAAGTCTCTGTGCTCGATAACGAAGTTGGCTTTGTGCCTTGACCTAGTTTTGGGAAGGAGGCTCTGGTGCGTAGATCTCTTGTCTGATGTGAAGCTCATCTCTGTGTCTTAGTGCATGAGATCATATGAATGTAATACATTGAATAATAATAAATAAGACGAAGCAGTTGGTGGACGTATCTCCAAGCTGGGGTGAACCGCGTATATCTTGTGTCTTTGATGTTATTTGTGTTGTGTTGCTTATGTTATGAATCTGCTTAGTGCCTTGAATTTTATTTATGATACATAGATCTTTTGTTGCTTAGTAATTTACTTGTGAATGAATGTTATATCTAACTTAATTCTATTTGCTAAGTGGTAGAAACGCTTAATCTTGGTTGTTACTGCACTAGTCTCTCTTAGGGTTTATTCTGTGATGTTAATAAATTTAATGAACTAATTCATATCATCTTCTAAGTGTTTCTAGAGTTCTTTGAAATTTTTTATTATCACATATCTATGCCCCATCTTGGTTACAGACATCTAAGTCCTGTAACCACCCCTGCTTCTACCTCGGGTGAGACTTTGCCTGCTCGCAGGTGCTGTCGAAAGGGTCGGTAGATAGGGTTATTTTGGTGCGTTGTTGAAGCGTTGAATCCTTTGTATGCCCCTGTGCCAACAAGAACCACTCAAGTAAGAAATCAGGAGGGACCTTGACCTTAATTAATCCCTTTCTACACCGCCATTCTCAGATATGATCAGAGATTTGGTCGACCTTGGTTTGCTCAAATTTGGTCAAACATTCGGTGTCGACATCGTATCTCACAGGTAACTGGAAATGGTTCAAAAATACCATTTCCAAGTCGTTGAAGTAAGAATACCTTGAGCGGTCGATCTCAATATACCATTTCGCAACACCCCCTATAAGAGTGCGTTGAAAAAGGCACAACTGGACATAGTCATCCTTCAGTGAGTTTGAAGAGAACCATAAATGAAAATTCGTCACATGATCACCTAGATTTTTACCAGGATTTCCTTCAAAATTTTGAATGTATGAGGGAAACTTAGTCGGCATGGGGGGCCAACGTGAATTGTGAAAAATTGGGTCGTTCAGTAATCTCAACAAGTCTGGAAGATGTAGCGTTGCCAGAAATGGTAGTTTCGGTTGTGAACTATTTACAGGAAAAGAGGGTCCTGGAGTTTGACTGGCACTAGGTTGCCAAGAAAAGTTGGACTATTGGCTAGGGTTTTGGTAAAATTTGTAGCCTTGACCAGCATAGGGTAATTATATATGTTGGGGTATCATCGATTGAATCTCTTGATTGGACAACATAGCTTGTGCAGGGATTTCTCCCTGCATTGTGTTTCAACGACCCTAGAAGATGATGCCCCCAGCCGATCCGACAGGAATGGGTACAGAGCCTTTATTGGGGTTCCTTTGAGAAAGGAAGGGGTTTCCCCTGAACACCATCACTAGTCCCTTCCAAGGATTCCAAAGACCTTGTGTGGATAAAACTCTAGTCGTTGCTCCTTGTGAAGGAATAATACCTTGCACTAGGTTTTGTTGACCAAAACTGGGGTTTTCGCCAACCAAGACAACAACTAAAGAAAACGAATTGTTTCCAAACATTTCAAACAAAGAGAATGACATAGATGCCACCGACATTGTATAAGACAAAGGTCCTAATATACCTCCACCAAACAAGCTATAATTGTTGGTTGTGGAGCCTGATTATCTTCCTGATTCAGAGGTCTTTTACTTTCAGTCGTGTTTATACCCCATGAAGTATTTACACCCCAGAA